>JAOVVI020004583.1:4733-17463 GCA_028571085.2 Nepenthes alata | reverse complement strand
CACCCACCCACCCCGCAAAAAAAAAAAAGCAAGAAGGAAAAGGGAACTCCCAAAAATATTCCAGAAATGATCCAGAATAAGGTCTTAATGTAAACGTGCAATAAACAATCTAATTCAATGGAAGCATACAAAAATAAAGATAAATCTTATTCTAGGTACATGCATGATTTTGAAATTTGAGAAGCATATATGTAGAAACATAGACTCAATGATGTCAGAAAAAAATGTAAATCCAGAAATTCTACATAAATGTTGCAATAGTCACAGCATTATGTTACTTACTTCTCCAGAATTCCTTTCAAGAAAGGGAACATTCTTCGAAGCTTTTCTAGATTAGCCAAACCTTGCACAAGCGCAACTGGAAAGAGAAAAAAGAGTAGGAAAGCTGTGGTAGCCACAATATTTGCTATCCCACGCATCCAGAATTGTCTATATGGTATACAAAGATTTGACCAATATACATCACGTGGTTCTGGAGCCAAATCTGTGACCCATAACATAGGATTTGATGATTGAACAACCTGTGCAACGGAAGCAGCAGCATAGCGAGTTTTGAAAAAAACAAAAGCAGCCGCGCACTCCTGTTCGGAGAATCAAATGTCCAATAACAGTTATTTATGCATGCAGAATAAATTACAATTGCTTTCATAATGTGCTATCTCACTTTGAAGATCTTAACTATTTGAAGGCAACAAATTTTACACCAAAAAAAAAAAAAGCGCAAAAGAAAGACAACAGAAACATATGTGAAAATAAATCAAAGCAGTTTAAATGGTCAGAAAGATATAATTAAATAACAAGATGACTTTTACACTAATAAGGTAGAAAGAGTAAATAACTACATAAGTTTGGCCTATACCAAATAGCTTAAACTTTTAGATTTGGTGTTCTTTTGACACAGTACCGAAGTCTGTTTGACCAAATTATCTAAAGAACCCTCATTCCTTCCCTTTTATTAAAACCACACTCCTTAAAGTTATTTTCAAACATGATAACTAGTGATAAGTGATGAGCCTATGGACAAGATATCAGTACTAGTATCAGCTGTTGTTGTATCAATATCAACTATATTAGCCGGTATGTATCAGCATCGAATATATTAGACGAATTTTCTTGGAAACAAAACAAAAAGAATTTGCAGAAAAATATCAACCAATATTTTGTGTCATATTACGATTTTATCGCAATATTAGAAAACATTGATATTAGGCCCCTAGTAACGATATAAATCATACCCATATTTCATTTCACACCACTAGTTTTCCACGAGCTCGAAAAGTTATTTTTTTAGTACAATTTATACTATAAGTGGAATAGCAACATAGTTTTTCATTTCTACCGGCTATCCTGATATGTCAACTATACAAGACATATTAATTATTGACCAATATTCCAAATACTTGCTTATTCTTTGCTCTTGAAATCAAAATCTACATGATTTAAATATATTTAAGTCTTTTAAGAATCCTAAATCCACATGCTTCATAGAGGTCTAAAACATACATAGATCAAAAATTTTAAAGTACTTTTTAATAACCTAGAAAAAAATCTATTGAGCTTAAATTTTATAAATTTGAATAAAAATCTAAACAAACATATGATTAAATACGGTCAGTTTGTAGTATATCTCACTTTTGATGTGGTCACAATAAAAAAAAATTGCGTCGATGATGTTGGATATTGATATATGTACAACCCGAAATGAAAATATCAGTATGGCTGTAACCACACTAATATCAATATTGGTACCGATGATATTTGAATCCATGCTATCATCCATATAGTACTAGTGTCCCTCCTTTTATCTATTATAGGCATGTGTTCCATCAGGCTAATTAGTTTGTTCAAGAAGATACTAAAAAAGTCAAAATGTATGTAGAAAAATCACTTCAATGCAAGTAGTTAAAACTACAAGGCATTTTAAATTGTCCTAAATATTTGCAACATTATAATGAGAATAAACCATGGAATGAAATATTATCTTATATATATATATCGAAATCCCTTACAATACAAATATTTTCTTATACTGCAATAAAATAACAATATACTGTTGTAGCAATATATGGCACATAACTTGATATTTGGCTAATATATCAACCGATATATTCTATCAAATTACGATTTATAGAAATTTCTTTTTCAATATATCATATATTAATACTTGTTTTCTTATATGTTTAATACCAATATGATCACGACCGATACTGATAACAATATTTTTGTCCATGGAATAAACCCAAAATGTACCAATCATCATACACTACACAAAGTACAGCTAACATAAAACAATCCTTCAAGTGTAAATGATTTCAAGTTCAAGCCATAAAATGAAAGTTCAAAGGACTATGTTGATCCCACAAGCTTGTTTGTAATTTTTGACCGTACATATATAGTATTGTTAAACTTAAATGTTTAAATAATGCTTCAATGATGGAAACACTAATATGATATTTCATGAATGCCACTTGTTTGAGTAATACAACATAGAGTAATCTTTCATGAAATATCACTTGCTAATTCATGTTACAGATCTGTTTTAATGCCGGCAACAAAATTTTGGTATAACTATGTGCATGTGTTAACTTGCTTGAAATACTGCTAGTGACTATGTTATAAAAGCATGTATATAGACATGCAATCAACCTTGTCATGGAAAGATAAGCAATCATTTACGTTTTGGAAAGATTCTTATGTATGGAATGATTTCTTTCCAGTTTGGTAAACACAGATTGACCATTTGAACTTGACTTCATTCAACTGAAAAATTGAATAGGATTTGAATTGAATTGATTGAGCTACAAATTTAAATTCTGCCATTCTTCCAATCGAGCTTCTGTGTGTGCCATTTGTATGCCCCAGAGTGTCAGGCCCAAGTAGATCTTGAAAGCAGCAGAAGAAAATGAATGAAAGAAACCTATCATTAACAACTTTATAAACAGCGATAAAAGCCACTTCAAAACATCCACCTAATTTTGACCATATATTTCCTAGATAAACATCAATATTTAGAAAAAGGAGCAAGGCAATATGAACAGATTTCTGACCAAGCTGTAAAGCAAATGGGAACAAATAAGCAGTAGCAAGCTATTGACCGAAAAATAACTATGAAATTTGCTGAACACGAGAAACTGAAAACTACTGCTACGGATTTTCTCACTATAAGCACAATTTCCTTCTGCAAAATATCATATAACAACATTATGAGAACGCATTGACACCTTCTAACTTTCGGGATAATGAATGCATAAACAATAGTATCCGCACCTTTCCTCCTGCATGCAAGTCATTCATGTTGTGAGTTATTTTCCCTCTTTCAGTCACTTCTGGTTTATTAGGAAGGATGCTGAATGCATTTGACTGGCGGCAGAAATCACATGGTGTACAACCTGTTTGAGCATTGTGATTGGAGAACTTGTCGTACATGTTTTCAGCTGTTTTCTGTGAGCAGAAACAAAAATTAAAAGTGAATGATCGTCATTCAAAAAGCGGAGTGAAAAGGGTTCCAGATAAGCTATCCTCATTGATCATCTACAACTGTCTCAATCTACCAACATCAACTTTCTTGAACATTGATCCAAGTAAGCCAGTCACACGAGTTCAGAATAAGTTACAAATTTCACGAAAGTTCACAAATAGATTTGCTATGTTACCTTGGAAACAAGATAACGCTTGGCCGACTAATCCACATGAAAGTAAACATGGAAGCAATGCACATGAAACATCGAATGAAAAGGATTAAATGGAAAAACGTTTTTCTATCAGTTAGCTTAGGGGATGCTCATTTCCATAAAATCCAAACCAAAAGTTTATTTTAATGATACCAAAATTAAGTAAATCGATGAATATTTAAGGTTTAATTACAGGTTCGGATAAAAAATTTAGTATTAGACCGAAGTGATTTGGGCCCAAATGGTACCTGACATGCATTTAATATATTCATGAGCGTGCTTGAGATAGAATCACTACATTTGAGGTGCACATACGACGTACTCGTGTGTATATAGTCCAAAATAGTAGCACTTTACGAGCACTTACAGGGCACTCATGAACAATTTAGAATTTTCCTTTGAACCTCGTCGTTGCATGTGTGCCTGTTTGCTATAACTAAGCCCTCTAGCTGATTACAACTCATTTCTTGCAACTTTTTGAAAGGAGAAAAAAGAGATAGGAAGAGAGAGAAGTCAAGAGAAAGTGAATCCAAATTGGTTTTGAGAAAGAGAAGAGGAAAAGAGAGAGAGGATGAGGAAGAAAAAGTGAATCCAAATTGGTTTTAAGTGAAATCCAAGTAAATCTTTAGTAATTTCAAGTGAAAATAAGTACATCAAAACCCATTTCTTCCTATGTTACTGAATATTTCTAAAATCTTCGAGCAAATTCTTGTTTAAATATTCATACATGTGATATTTGCTTGCTTTACTTGATTATATCTCGCATGCATGTCAACTGATTCCCATTTTATGAAAGATTTGAAAGATTATGTCAACAATTCATGAATGTCATATTAGAATCCTGAAATC
Source organism: Nepenthes alata (assembly GCA_028571085.2). Taxonomy (NCBI): domain Eukaryota; kingdom Viridiplantae; phylum Streptophyta; class Magnoliopsida; order Caryophyllales; family Nepenthaceae; genus Nepenthes; species Nepenthes alata. The sequence goes on along the minus strand of JAOVVI020004583.1, from coordinate 12,943 downwards.
CTTATACATATGTGCTTACCTGCCTCTTAATTGTTGATAAAGTGATCAAAACTCTACTATGAATTTGATAAAGTTGATTTGTTTTTCTAGAATTGCAAAAAAATTAGAATATTATATTTTGGTGTAGAATTTTCAATTTTAATCAAGTAAAAACCAATGTAGAGAATTGAAAAATATATTCGGACATGTCCTAATATATTATTTGTAAATCGAGGATCAAATCTAATATACACAGGTCAGAAAAATGATATTTAAACCCAACAATAGGGAAACCACAAGTCATGAATAGTGGTATATGGCCTTTGGCTGTATAGAAATAGTCATAATGCGAATAAAATTTTGATATTTGACTACTATTGGTAAGACTATCACTGATTTTTGGTTTTAACATGTTTGAAAGATTTTTGTATATCTCATATTCTCTTATGTTTGAACAATTTTTACAGATTTTATATCCATATATGTTCGTAAGAATTTAGTATGTTTTATATGTTTATACGAACTTGGCATGTTTTGTGTCCGCAATTGTACACGAATTTTTACATGTTTACTATGATTTCAATATTATTAGCATTTTGATTTTTTATTATAAATATTGTCCTCTACATGTGTGTTCGCTATATCCACATATATAAAATTTATGCATGCTTTGTTGAACATTTAGCTCACTCTTGTCATCATTTTACTAACCTATTAGATTAGCAGACTCGAATATATTTGTAGGGAACTCGAATGATGGAGAGATTTTTTTTTTTTTTGAAGAAATAGGTGATTGGATATCTTAGTTATATATTGATTTTTTAGAATAAGAGATGTAAATTCAATCTGTAGAATGTCTATATTATGGTCGTAGAACAAAAAAAATGTTAATTTTAGAACAACATTGGATATATATTATTTGTTTCTCTAAGTTTAGGTTGGGATGCAGTTCCTTACTTATGGTTTAAGTCGAACAGTTGACGAGTCTTCAAAGTCACTTTTGGGTGTACTCTTTGGATCTTATACTTTAATATTTATATATTATCGGACCATTTTTAACAGTATTTGTCGCTAAATCACGACTCGATATTTGGATTAGGCTTAAATTGGTTGATTAAACATTAATTTAAGGGTTTACATTAAACTCAGATTTTTGATATGTTAAATTACGGGTTTCAAGGATTAAAATGTTGGATCCTTACAATTTCCATAGCCCTTTTAAATGCCAAAGAATCTTATTGCGAACCACATTTTTTCACGCTCTTATAATATTCTAGTACTGAGAAATTTCCTCAGAAAAATATCAACCCCATAAGCTTATAATCTCAAAAAGTAACTCACAGATTATATCATACTAATAAAAATAGCACAAACTGTGATTTATTTACCAAGTTTGGTTTTCCAACGAAAAAGAGAAGTGAGTAATCTATATGCTATCTCTCATGTCTTCTTCACTGTTCTCACTATACTTTCTCCCTTGTCAACTTTTCTCCCCTTTCTTCTACCCTCATTCTCATAGGCACCCTTTAATTAGGAAAGATTAAGCTTTACTAAATTCAATCCTCCTCCCTCTCCTCCTCCCTCCCCGAGAGGGAAGGGACTTTCTCATTATGTCTTTTTCACTTGTAGACTCGCCAACAACTTGACTTGGTATTTTCAAAAACATTGAAGTTCCTAACATTGCAAATATAATATACAAGTATATTCATGCTTAACCACCTACAATTTTTTCCCTCACTTAACCACTTTTTTTTTTTGTATTTCTTTTCAATTCACCCACATTTTCCATATTTCTATTACAATTTTTGCTAAATATCGTTAATTTTAGCAGAAAGACCAAAGCATTCCTATTTCATCCCAAGCATATGAGGACGTGTGCTCAAAATGTAAGAAGTTGTTAAATTAAAAATGTTAACAATAGTATATAGGTAATAAATGGAAATTAAATAGAAATATATGTGGGTTAGTGAGATAATAAAAATTAAGTGTAGCTTAGAGGGAAAATGTAAAAAATAGATAGTTAAGGGCAAATATCCCTACTGTACAAACTGCCAAAGACTTGATGATCAAGTGGTCTCAAATTTAAAACTATCATTTTCTTATAATTGTCTCCTGGCACATGTTATATTATTGTCTGTATTTAATCCATTAGGGTGAGAAGTGTATTATTGTATAAAATTATTCATGAGCCTTCACTTAATAGCTTAAGTTTTTAGGCGTGTTTGTTTCTTAACACAAACATTAGTATTTATTTCAATTTCAATGCAGCCAATTCAAGTTTATCCACAAATGATGCATATGTGTAGTCATAATATAGCAAACAAACAAGAAAAACATGAAGATTCGCCTAATCAATGTACACAAATATTACTAGTCAAATATGTATCTTACAGAAGTTGACAAGTAGATGGAAGGAAGGATGAGAGAGCAGCACATTTTCCATTACTAAAGCAAATATATGTCATGGAAACAGCATCAAACAAGAAGACAAGAAAGCAAATCATAAATCATATAATTCATAGATATGTTCAATCACTACCGGGTTATTAAAAAAAGCTTATTGAGGGAGCAAGGAACCCCAGAAGGTAAAAAAATGCGGCCCAAAGCACAAGGCATGCTGCAATAGCGAGCTATTGGGAGGATCATATAAGCAACCTAAGCCCATATTGCAAAGAGATTGTTTCCCTGACACAGACACATAAGTTCCAGCAGACAATGGAACAAATTTATCGTTACACCAACATCCATCAAAACAAAAAAGGGGGGGGGGGGGATTTATCACCTATATTAGCATTCAGTTCCAAGGTAGAAGCAAGTCCCCCAGATAGGGAAACAAACAGCTGGAAATTTTCATTGTTGAGAAGTAACCCAATAAGCAATTAGGTAATTTTCATATTTATGTTATTACCATATTTTAGAATATGCTAGATGCTGTGATTATTTAGGAATAGGATCCTAAGTTTCCACCTTGCAGTTATTTTTGTAGTTTAACTGGGATTTCTTGTTAATAATTCGAGCATTGTATTTAGCTTATTCAGGTATAATTATGAATCAAGTGGTGTTTTGGGTTTTCTTATTGATCAGAATTGTTTATCATCTCTCTCTTAACATGATATGCTTGTTCTATCTGTAAACATGACGGCTGCGAAATATCAATTTACTTAACCTGATGGCAGCAGTGCAGCCTGAAGTTTCTGCATGCATAGAATTACGGGGGGAGCTTGTGTATTAGCACTCCATAATCCCACAAATCAAACTCCAAGTTCCATCTATGGGTTAGGTTTGTTCAGAACATTGAAGGAGAATGTGCAGGTCAAGAATATATACTGATGACAAGCTCATGCAATGCTCAGCAAAAGCAAATGCATACCATCAACTTTTGAATTTTTCCACACCGATAAACCATGTGGTGTGATAAATAACTTGATGGAAAGTTTTTCACAAAAAAGCTTTTTAGTGTATCACTGTATGACTCTTCTGAAGACCATGGGATACCACGAACCAAAACTGCAAAATGACTTGGCTTCTCAGAAGATCCACCAATATGTGCCAGCCTCATTTTAATGATGCTTTTGTTCTCCTAGAAACAAAGACGATAGAATCTAGTGAGAAAATTGTCACATAGAAGCAGAAAGATTAGTTTATTTGATTTATGAAAGCTGATGCTGGTTGTTTTCAATTCTTACGAAGTAAAGAAGAACACAAGCGGAGCAGGAAATGACATATAATGCGAGAGTGTGGGCCCAAAGCCTGGCAAAGAAATAACAGGAAAAGAAAGAGTATTACTCCATAAACAACAAGAGGCAGCAGCAAAAGCAGATACTTAAATTTGCATCACACAAACCTAACCACAAAATGATCGCAAATGATAGGAGGTAAACTGAAAGCTAGAAAAGTTTGGATCCTGGAAAGGTTTTGATCCACTATTTGCATAAGAAATGGAACAGTACCTTCCCTACACTCTCATCAACAAACAGTGGAAGACTACTTCACCATTTTTCCCCTGAATTTAAAGAGTAAAGAAATTATGCACAAGGGCTTTGCGTGTCTCATCCTACACAGATATGACTAAGTCAAACTTAAGTATTTTATTTCAGAATCTTACAAAGCCAACCATCATTGCGTTATTTGACAAAACAACTTTAAACCAAGGGTGTCAACATTCACACATATCTAAGACTCAAAACACTTGGTCCGTGTTTAATGACCCAGCAATAAAACGTAGAACAACTCAAAAGGAAAGAAAGGGAATAAGAATGGACATAAATTTCCTGTGGACATAAATTTTCTGAGGCTCAATACTTCTTCAATGACCCAATTCACTGTGCTTAAAACATAGTCATTCCAGTCCTACTTTCTCGTGATTACAGTGAAACATCAATATGCGACTACAGTTAAAGCAAAAGCACTTTACTTTAGAGTAGAATGAAGTTAATACACTAAATCCAAGCGAATTGAGTGAATTCAAGAGTGGAGAAAAAAATTGTAAAATGCAATGCAAATGACATGTTAAATCTTTTGTTCACATTTATCATTTAGAGAAGGGAAAATAGAAATGTAAAATAAAAGACTACCATACCATCTGGATCCTGCTTTGACGTTTTGAGTGGTAAATACTTCCAGTGACTCTGAAGGGATTACCTTGTGCTGCATCTCCTTCCCAAAGTAATTCAAGGGAAGCACAAGGCACATGCAAACAATAGAGGCAATGGAGAAAATTCTTATACTGCAAACAAATATTGTACCTATTACAGGTTGATTTGGAAACCAAATAGGTGCATTGAAATTTCATTTAGTATAAAATCAGGATGACCAAAAACTCCAGTTAGTGCATCAAAATTACTACACATCCCAAACTTGATAAAAGGGAGTGTGCAGCAGTGGGAGATGCACTGAAACCATCCCTTTCACTCCTCAGATCATTACATAAAATCGATCCGCAAGTCCAGGATCACAACGCTGCACAAAACTTGTACTCTTATGGTGATCTAGGATAATCAGAATGTAGAGTGCACAACACTAGTAGGTTTTTCAGCAGGTTAACCTCCAAAATGAAGGTCTAAAATGGTAATGATAACTGCAATTTAGGTCCATGATTATGACCAAATGCCTCAGTCTAGATTCTATCATCACTTCACGCTCAAAATCACATTCACAGGTAGCTTTTCTTCTCTTCATCTTTTATAATTTTTTGTACTTTTGTTTTTTGGCAAGGGAAGAAGGTCCCAAATGAGAAATAATGAATGTCTATATAAAATTCTTGAATCTGTTTCTATTATCGGCATGTGTATTTGGTATCTATCATGGAAAAGCTCCCCCATCTAATCAACAATCATTTGTTGGAACTTTATTTTTAACCCTAGCCATCTTTGCCAAGATGGCCTGTTCTTCAAAATGCAGGTCATCAAAACCAAAAAAACTTGATCACTTCATCATAGATACTTAGATCTCAGAGTCCATATGCCAAAGATATGCATCAACATTATTAGTATGATTACCACAGGTTAAAATCGTGGAAGAATGCACCCATTCTTATTATGATTACCACAAGTTAAAATCGTGGAAGAATCCACCCATTCTTATTGTGGCAACTATTATATAATTATCTGTCCGTGGGGTTTCTTAGTAACTGGTGAAACTTTTCCATTTCATGAGATAATATTTGTGACAGTATCAAACTGCAACCAAAGGGGATCGACCAATGAATTAATTCTCCCAGGTATCCTTAAAAATACCCAATCTACATCAGTTTGAACGTACTTAGACATTGTTAGCTATTGTTATCCAAATGCATTCTCAAGCTGCCGCAGAACTGGAGGAGGAAGCAGAAAAATAAACAACTATAGATGGATTTTTCGTTTTCTACACTGCTTCTACAAAAAATTTTAAAAAAAAATGTTTCCAACATCAGCAACAATGCAATTATTTTGTCAATTTCAGCATCAAAATTATTATCCCCCACCTTCCATCAAAGTACTGACACTGGAAGGAGCCATCTCTCAAGGGTAGTGGAGCTTCTAATTTTCATACACATCAGATGTGCTGCATTCAGTTCCTCATTTCTCTGGCTGGCTAAGCGAATACATTTTCACCTTGGATTTTCCAAAGCACACCAAATAGAACTACCATTTACAACAGAGTTTTCAGCTGCTCATTCTTCCATCGACAGTTTTCTCAGAAGCATACGGAACTACACTCAAAGGGCATTGAAATGCAACTGAATACAATTTTTGCTTCCTAATCTCAATTTCAATAAACTTAATCTTTTAACCTTCTTGAATTGATATTTTAGCTTAAACTCCGACAGCAAGAGCAACTCGGCAATATTTTAACTTAGACTCAGACAGCAATTCAGTAATTAGGACTAATGTGTACACATGAGCATCAAACTCCAATAACTCTTCATTACATGTGTGCACAAGAGCAACTCGGAAATTAAGATAGTAGTACACACATGAGAATTACTCTTCATCGACACAACCCATGATATCATGAGCACTTTTCTGAATAGATGGTGTGTTTAGTTTCCTCCCTTTAATCAGAAAAACAGTGTAAAAGTGAGGAAAATTAAGTGAATTGAAAAATGCTTTATGTTGGGTTGGAAGGATGAAAATATGGAAATTAGAACTATGGAAAACTGGGGAGAACTATGGAGAGCTTCCGTTATATTTTAGACAACTACTTTTACAAATTTTTACTCTCAAAATTAATAGGAAAACGGTGGAAAACTATCAAAATCACATAACACTTTCTTAAAAATAAATAAGTAATAGACTTTTTCCTAATTTCTCTGGACTTTTTTTGCGCCAATCTTTTTTCCTGACTTCTTTCTGTTAACCCCTTTCCCTATTTCTTCCACAGCGAATTTTTTGACTGAACTTCCCCTTACACTAATCTTCTACAACAATCTTCCACTGCAACAAGGAAGCTCTTTGCCAAGGAGCATCTTCAACAAGGTATGTGCTTCCCCACCTTCCTCAACGCCACCTTCTCACTATCTAAATCAATAAGTTGACTTAGTCAAATTCCATTCTTCAAATCTGCTACATAATCAATTCCAAAATTCCATAATCATTTCCTCTATTTTCTTTGCATGTAAGAAAATTCACAAAGCAAATCAGGCGTTCTGCCAAATTCGTCTGCTTGCAGTCTCTTCTATGTGACTTAGGCATCCTCAAGTTATTTTGTGTGACAATGTTTTTGCCTCATATTTGGCTCCAAGCCCTGTTTTTCTTAGCCGAAGTAAATATTACATCTTTTATTCTGAATCATAAATACAGGATGAGCTAGTTATTTAGAGTTTGAACCAAACAAGTTTACACATTTTCACTTATTTCACTGATTTACACGATTTTAACTCTCCATAGTTTTTCACATTATTACCAACACAACATAAAATTCAAAATAAATCACCATCAAAAACCCATAAAAATCAATATAACACTAGCAGTGATGGAGCCAAACTCATTGCACAGGACAGTATAACTTTCCCGCATTCACAAGTTCAAAGGAAGTATCAGTCACCTGAAAACTAGGGTCCTGACAAACACAACAGCATCCAAACCGCCAATAGACAATATTTCTTCTTCTGGTAGCTCCCAGGCCTTCATAATCCAACTAGGCGAAGGAACAAATCTGTCAAACCAGTGAGGATCATGCCGTCTTGATCGCATTCGAGCTAGAGTACGCCCAAAGTAGACATTTCTATTGCTAGGTTGTTTCCTCAATATAGAATACAATGAGAAAAGCAGCGAACAGAGGCCTATGTTGATCCCAGCTGAGGTTAAAAGAGCAGATAGTTGCATCTCAATCCACTATATCAGGTAACTTTAAACCTTTCACCCAAAATTAAGAACAGAGTTGACCTATGTTATTTATGCATACTAGAGTTCTTGAGAAACAACCGATTCCATAAGAAACAATATCACTGGATCCGACATGGACACAGATGCCAGAAGATTGCTGCAAATATGGCTCTGAAAAGGTTCAGCTGGCAGAAAATGTTCTAAAAGCACTTAAGGTTCTAGTGATATACCCAAAACACAGTGTTTTAACTCCTGCCAATTTAAATCACCAGGGAATTGTAAGAGATAAAGTGAACTTAAAAAACAGGAAAAATAAAATAAAATAAAAGAACAAGAAAGTGAACTACGCACAAGGCAGGGGCAGGGATGTCAGGTTGGCTACGTTTAACACATCAACAAAAGCACCCACGTCAATTGGAATGCCAT
>JAOVVI020004582.1:0-17464 GCA_028571085.2 Nepenthes alata | reverse complement strand
TGTTTAAATAAGTTAACATCACCAAATATATCTATATATTAAGAATTAAAATATCAACCTTTTGCCACTAATATTAAAACCTATTGCTTTAATTACTGTCAATTTTTTAGAGATTTAAATCTTTCAAGTCTTTAATAATAATGTATGTACATGCAGTTTCTATGATCATCGTATCAGACCGAGACTTGAAATTTGTTTCAAAATTTTAAATCCGGGACAGATTTAAAATTCAGCACAACTTATAACCTGCAGACAAATGGTTCTTAGTATAAAATTTGGGCATCAATAAATATAAAATTTTTTGATGCATAGAGAATATCTAACTTCTTAAAATATCTAACTTGGTTTAAAAGACTAAAAATAGTTGTTCAGACTTGAATTTTCAATTAAAACTTATTGTAGACGTTAAGGTGGGCATAATTTTTCACAGAAAACTCAGCCCACTCACATGAGTTTTCATAGCTAGGGGATCCCACTTCTACTTTGTAATTATTGAGTCAAAATTTAATAATCATAATTTCTAAAAAATTTCTTAAAAAACATTTATAATTTTTTAATTAGTTTGTAATATTATATATTAAATAGTAAATCTAACATATAAAAAATTTAATAACAATAATTATTTAAATAATATTATTTCATATATTTGAAAAATCAACAATATAATTGAAAAAAAAAAATTGTACAAGAGGTAGAAATTCCACCCTGAGTTTTCAACGACGGTATGTAGAGCCCATTTCTTCTTATAAATAATAAAAATAATCCCCTTTAATAAATGGTATTAAAAATTACCCCCCCACCCAAATATTTTCTTAAAAATACCATAAAAATCAAAAAATTAAACTATACAAAAAGTATTATTAAAAATAAATTGTCTATATGAGGATTAGTCAAGGAAGACTTCTTCTGTCGAATAATTAAGTTACTACAGCAGTAGACGCTTTTACCAGTTTTTGGCAATACTACAACACTTTTCAAAGTCTTGTCGCTGCCATGTTGTGCTACTGACTCTTTCTCTCTCTCTCCATAAGTAAATAACTATCCTATCTTAAAAACAAATCAATTTTAGTCATTAGACATGAAATAAATATTAAAAAACTGATGGTGTCATAATGGGCTGGCCCAATAGTTAAAGGCAGCCCAAGTCCGAGAAGAGCCCAAGACACTGTTGGACGGTCAACCCAAACGTTGACCCAATAGGAAAGTAAGACCCAAATCCTCTAATGCCCAAAACGTGCCTTAGACAGTCAACGCCAGTATTGACCGTTTGAAGAACAGACGGGCGGCCAACTCATGCGCACAGGACGGTCAACTTCCACATTGACCGGAATCAATGTAGTAAGTAGGCTGAAAATAAAAAAGGCTTTTCACAGGCCTGACCCACTTGGGCCCATACTCAAACAGACGGTTAGCAACGGCTCTTTCCCCCACTTTTGCGCCTTCCATAAATCTAGCTAACACCAAAAAGGACATTGACGAAATCAGTGTCTTTCCTATAAGGAAGGCACCAGATCCTCCGAATTCCTACCGATTGGAGCCCTCCAACGATAATATGCATAAAAGGAAGGCGGTTAGTTTGGAAAGCTGCTACCGCCAAGAAAGGAAGCAATCTCAGCAAATTAGGCAACGCGCGGCTTCCTCACAAGGAATGTCACCTAAACATGGTGTAGGGATCACACCTTCCAATCAAGGAAGATCGCCCGGCCACCATTCAAATAAGCCCCTGGAGTCTTCACTCTAGGGTACGCTTTCTATTACGCTTTCGATTACGCTTTCAATTACGCTTTCTACTACGCCTTCTACGGTGCACACATACGCTCTCTTGAATACAAACTCGAGCATTCTCTTAGGTGCTCTCTCTCAGAAAACTAACGCTCCCTGATACACGAGCCTTTTTCTGCAAAACACTCAAACCTAAGGCATAAATGCGCTCTTCCTATTGACAGACGCCTACTGTCTTATCCCACCATCCCAGATTAAAGAGACGGCATTGCCTCTCTTTCATCCCACCGCCCCTGATACACACTCCATTCCTTCACGGTTGTTCTTACTCTCTCTCAATTCTCATTTTCAGTACCTTCTTAGATTTTGAAGGCTTCATTACTAATTTGAGCATCGGAATATTTTCGGTGGGATAACTTTTTACCGACACACTGACCTCCTGTTTGTTTTAGTGGTGTGTAGGGTCCAAACTCAGTAAATGGAGCATGAACCGGTTAAGCAGGACAACTCAAATCTGTTCAAAATTTGGATCCAGGACGCATCATTGGCGCCGTCTGTGGGAAGCGCTACTAAAATCCTACCACACTCTCCCAAAAATGCTCTCTTCTCACCGACAGAGTCATCCGCAATGGTGAACACGAGAGCCCTGGCTAGCAAGCCCGTGAGGGACGCCTCCGCTCCCGACCAGGACCACGCTGCCGGTGCCATGGTCAATGGGACAATTGGCGGGGTGCCAGCACCCTTCCTTCAACAATTTTTGGAGCAGATACAAAATAACAACTGTCTGCTCCAGATGCTTTTCCCTCACAAGAGCAATCACAGCAGGGGGCTTCTCCCGCAGCCATCCCTGTGCCAACCACCAGAAAAGATGGCAAGAGGAAGAAGAAGCTGATTAAAAGGCCCAGAAGGCCGGCCAATGATCAGATCCCGACCTCTTCACGCGCTCCAAGCTAGACTAGGCTTGAATAGAGCTCTGGAAGCATGATGCCAGGAGAAAGTTCGAAAAGAAGGACCCCCCGATACTCTTGAGTGGAGAACAGAAACTCAGTCCAGGTGCAAGTCTCCAAGACTGCCAGATCCACTGAAGGCAGTAGCCGGCCGGCTACTAGACCCTCTAGGAAAAAAATGGAGTTGAGAACTTATCTCAACTCCAAGAGGTTTGCCAATGCTGTACGCACAGATCCAAGGCTAGAGAAGATTTGGAACAACGTGTTCAAGGACGATGAGCACGCCATTGACCTTGACAGATCTCCCTTTACAGCAGAGATCCTGAATTATCCACTGTCTACAAAATTTAAGATGTCATCCATTGACTCATACGATAGGAGCACTGATCCAGTTGACCATCTGGATCATTTTCACACCCATTTGAGTCTAAAAAGGTTGGAGGACTCAACAATGTGCCGTTACTTTTCACGCCGCATATTGTTTCATCACCTCCGTTCAGATTCCATCAGAAGCTTCCAGGAGTTCATTGATCTCTTCCTGGCTTAGTATGCTTTGAGCCGATGGGAAGAGAAGCAGTTGTGGCACCTCTTCCATATCAAGCAGAAGCCAGGGGAGAACCCACGGAGATTTCTAGACCGTTTTGTGGCAGAAGCCAAGCGAATTTCCCGGATCACAAAAGAGATGAAGTTGGACAGTTTCATCTCCGTACTGACCTACGGGGATTTCTTTAAGCAGCTGGCCTATAAGAACCCCCAAACCTTTCGGGAGGCAGAGTCAATCACCCGAACCTACGCAGCGGCTGAGGTGGCAAATGAGGCCAAACGCTCAGAACGGGCTGACCAGCCTCGTCCATTCCCTGGAGAGGGAAAGAGAAAATACAGCGGCGGTGATCATTCCTGCCGAAAGTATCACAAGGTTGGACCGCCAGAACGTAAAGATTACAGGCCCATCAACCTAACGCCCTTGACGGACATGCGCTCAAACATCCTCATGCAAATTCGTGGAAAAAAATTTCTGAAGTGGCCAAAACCACTTTATAAGGAGACCAAAAACTAGTCAAAATACTGTGATTTTTACTGCTCTCCTGGACACTCCACTGAGGACTATAAGACCCTATAGTGGGAGATCGAGGAGCTGATACGCAGGGGCCATCTCACCAGGTTCGTCAAGGGCCCTGGGCAGAATTCTGGTGCAGCAGGCGGAGAGGGGCAGGAGCCATCCCCTCCACGAAATTGGGGGTGCGGCAGGTCGATATGGTCACCATCCGACCTGCCAAAAACCCAGCTGATGACAAGGAGCAGCAGACTGGGAGGAAGAAGCAACGCACAACGGATAACATCATTAGGTTTAGCGACGATGACTTGACTCATGTTGTATCCCCCCATGTTGACCCCCTTGTTCTATCAGCGCTCGTTTCAGATGGTAGTGTCGACTACCAATTAAAATGAGTATCTATTGATAATGGAAGCTCTAAAGATTTACTTTATTTGAATACGTTCTTTAAATTAGGCTTAAAAAGAACCAACTAAAACCGACCGAAGGCCCACTGTATGGCCCTAACAATAAACTAGTGCCCATCCAAAGGATAATCCAACTGGAGATCACCCTGAGCACACATTTGAAAATAGTAAGTCGTATGCTCACCTTCTTGGTGGTTGACCAGCCCTCTGTTTACAACGCTATACTAAGCCAACCGTGCCTAACAGCGTCCGGAGCAGTCACTTCAATACCACACCTTAAAATAAAATTTTGAACGTCTGAAGGTGTGGGCAAAATATTGGGCGACCAAGTTACTGGGCGAACATGCTATATGTCTCATATTGCTCCCAGCATGAGCACAAGAGCGGTTGGAGAACTCGATCATCGAGACAAAATAACCCTGCAGCAGGTACAGTCTGGTGAGGCAACCGATCTAGTCCCACTAAACCCAGAGGAACTGAAAAAGTGTGTATAGATCGGTGGCTCACTCACTGGTACGGTACACGATGAACTGATCACGTTCCTACAGCGGAACACTGATATCTTTGCGTGGACTCCCGTAGAGATGCCTGGGATTTCAGCTAAGGTGATGGTCCACAAGGTTGGCCTCGACCCTGGCAAGAAGCCTGTCAAGCAAAAGCGGAGGAACCACTCCATAGAAAAGATGATCGCTATCTAGGAAGAGGTGAAAAAACTGTTGGACGTAAGATTCATTAGAGAAGTCCAGTACCCGAATTGGCTCTCTAACGTCATCATGGTAAAAAAGAGCAATGAAAAATGGCGAATGTGTATCAATTTCACCGATGTTAACGACGTTTTTCCAAAAGACATCTTTCCTCTGCCCAGGATCAACCTGCCGGTTGACTCAATGGCCGGACATGAGCTGTTGAGTTTCATGGACGCCTATTCAGGTTACAACCAGATTCAGATGAGTCCAAAAGACGAGGAGCACACCTCATTCATGACGGATCAGGGCACCTACTGTTATAAGGTGATGCCCTTCGGATTGAAAAATACTGGAGCCACCTACCAACGACTGGTCAACAAAATATTTGAAAAATAGATCGGTCGTAACATGGAGGTCTACGTCGACAACATGCTTGTCAAGAGCAGAGTCACCGGCAACCACATATGTGACCTGGCAGAGTCGTTTGAGGTGCTCCGCCAGTATCAAATAAAGCTGAATCCGGCTAAGTGTATCTTCGGGGTAGCCTCTGAAAAATTTTTGGGTTTCATCATCTCCCAACGGGGGATCGAAGTAAACCCAGAAAAGATCAAGGCCCTCGCTGACATGGCTCCCCCACGGAGCATCAAGGACGTCCAGCGACTGACTGGACGGCTGACAACACTGTCCCGCTTCCTCGCGAAGTCTGGCGACAAGTATCAACCTTTCTTTATGGCTCTAAAAGGGACAATGTCCAATGGATTCCAATAGATAGTAGATTGTCAGACAACCTTTAATAAATTGAAGCATTATCTGGCCAGCCCACCATTGTTGACATCGCCCAAGGATCGAGAGGAGTTGTACCTCTACTTGGCGGTGTCAGAGGTATCTCTCAGCTCTGTCCTCGTGCACCAGGACTCCGACACCCAACGGCCGATCTACTACGTGAGTAAAACATTGGCCTTAGTGCTTATATTCTCCGCGTGAAAACTAAAGCCCTACTTCCAGGCGCACCACATAGTGGTTCTCATTGACCAGCCCCTGAAGAGTATTCTCCAGAAATCTGATATTTCTGGACGGCTGGTAAAGTAGGCAATTGAATCGGGCGAGTTTGACATTGAATTCTTGCCCAAGCTTGCCATAAAAGTGCAAACTCTGGCCGACTTCATTGTTGAGACCACGACCTCAATTCTCAAAGAACAGCCCACAGAGAACGCAAAACAGCCTGAGGGAGTTTCGAAATGGGTACTCCACGTAGACGAATCATCAACGGACACTGGCAGCGGTGTTGGGGTGGTCCTCACGACTCCTGACGGGTTTGAGGTGAAATACTCCCTCAGACTCGATTTTTCAGCGACCAATAACATTTTCGAATACGAAACTCTACTGGCCGGGTTAAGACTAGCAAAAGAGTGCTCAGCGAAGTGGTTGGCTGTCTACAGTGACTCTGAACTAGTTGTCAACCAGGTTAACGGAAGTTTCGAGGTGAGCAACCCACACTTGGTCAAGTACTTGGTCAAGACAAGGGAGGCCATTCAGGGTTTCGACCAACTAACCCTGGTTCACGTTCCCAAGACTGAAAACTGGAGGGCCGACTAACTGGCCAGAGCCGCTGCGGTAAAAAATTTAGAACAGTACTCAAAGGACATGAGGGATGTACTGAACACTCTCAGCATAGAAAAATAGGATGCAATGCAGATTTCCAAAATGAAAAACTGGATGACGCCATACCTGAGATACTTGGCTGACAGATCATTGCCAAAAGACGCAGAGAAGGCTAAGCGGATCAAAAAGATCACCGGCTGGTATACGGTAGCCGATGGGCAGTTATATCATCGCGGTTACTCGAATCCATACCTCAAATGCCTAACTCCTGAAGAGGCTGACTACGCCTTGGGCGAAGTTTACCTCGAGATTTGCGGATCGCACGTTGGCAGCAAAAACCTAGCATTCAAGATCATGCCACAAGGCTACTACTGGCCGTCGATGAAGAAGTGTGAAAGATGCCATCTTCACAATAACCTTCACCACCAGCCGTCCACTGATCTAAAATCCCCCCAAGCTCCTTGGCCCTTTGCGCAATGGGGGCTCGACATTTATTGTGATATTTCTAAGACTGGACTTGGATGTGTTTTCATACAACATAGAAAGGTAATTTCTTATGGGTCGAGGCAACTGAAGATACATGAAAGGAATTATTCAATACATAATTTGGAATTGACAGTGGTGATCTTTGTATTGAAGATTTGTATACATTATTTATCTGGAGAAAATTTTTAGTGTATTTGGATCACAAGAATCCCAAATACTTGTTTTCTCAAAAGGAATTAAATATGAAGCAAAGGAGATAGATAAATTTCTTAAAGGAATACAATTGTGATATTCAATATCAATCAAAAAAAAGCTAACGTAGTAGCGGTCGCTTTAAGCTGTCAATTGACGAGTTTTATGGCTCACTTTAGGATCAAGAAGATGAAGATGTTGGAGTATATGAGACAATGTGATATAAAAAGGCACTCTCAAGGCATTCGAATGATAAAATTTTGCAAAGGATTAAGTTGCTCCAATGGATGATTCATTTTTTATGGATATTGCAGGAGATTTAAATCGAAACTCCAAAGCAAATTTTAACGTAAGAGCTAATATAGTTTTAAGATTTCTGAAACAGATATGTATGCCAAATATTGGAGAAATGAACGAGAAAATCATGAATGAAACTCATTCATCTAAATACACTATCAACCCAGGGATTAATAAGATGTTTTAAGATTTAAAGAAAGTATTTTAGTGGTGGAATATAAAAAGGAAAATTACGACCTATGCCACCCCCAGCTGGAAATTGAAAGATGTAATAATGGACTTTATTGTGGGATTGCCAAGGATGCATATAAATCATGATATTGTTTGGGTGACTGTAAAACGGCTCAATAAGTCGGCTCATTTTATAACCTCGTGGATGACATTCTTTGGAGATCGATCAGAAAGATTATATATTTATGAGGTGGTCAGGTTGCACGGTGTGGTAACTTTGATTGTGTCTGATCGAAACTCAAGATTTGTCTCCAAATTTTGAAAATGTTTGCATTAATCTAAAATTTAGTATAGTATATTATCCTTAAACAGATGGACAATTATAGCGAACAATTCATATTTTGAAAAATATGTTAAGAGCTTCAATTTTAAAAATAAAAGGCAATTGAGATGATTATTTATCGTTGGCTTTATATGAGAGAAAATATCGTTCTCCGTTTCATTGGAAAGAGAAAGGAGATAGGAGACTTTTAGGGTCGGAGGATATGCAAGAGACATTTGATAAGATTTGTTTGGTTCATAAACAGTTGAAAGTTACGCAAGGCAATAATCGCTAAAAAGTAATGCACTATCGAGAAAAGACATAAATGGAATCTAAATGGCATCTACCGTGACATGAATAAAGTAGAGATATAAAAAAGTATTTTAATTTCCTTTTAATATGTTTAAATAAGTTAACATCACCAAATATATCTATATATTAAGAATTAAAATATCAACCTTTTGCCACTAATATTAATACCCATTGCTTTAATTACTGTCAACTTTTTAGAGATTTAAATCCTTTAAGTCTTTAATAATAATGTATGTACATGGGGTTCCGATGATCATCGTATCAGACCGAGACCTGAAATTTGTTTCAAAATTTTGAATCGGGGACAGATTTAAAATTCAGTACAACTTATCACCTCCAAACAAATAGAACTTAGTATAAAATTTGGGCATCAATAAATATAAAATTCTTTAATACATAGAGAATATTTAACTTCTTAAAATATATAATTTGGTTTAAAAGGCTAAAAATAGTTGTTAAGACTTCAATTTTCAATTACAGCTTATAGTATACGTTAAGGTGGGCACAATTTTTCACATAAAACTCAGCCCACTCACATGAGATTTCATAGCTAGGGGACCCCGCTTCTACTTTATAATTATTGAGTCAAAATTTAATAATCTTAATTTTAAAAAAATTATTAAAAATATTTATATATTTTTAATTTGTTTGTAATATTAATATATTAAATATTAAATCTAACATATAAAAAATTTAACAAAAATAATTATTTAAATAATATTATTTGATTTTTAAAGTTATACCATTCATTTGAAAAATCATAGTATAATTCAAAAAAAAAAAATTGTACAAGAGGTAGAAATTCCACTAGGAGTTTTCAACGACGGCATGTAGAGCCCATTTCTTCGTATAAATTAAGTAAATAATCCCCATTAATAAATAATATTAAAAATTACTCCCCCACTAAAATATTTTCTAAAAATGCCATCAAAATCAAACAATTAAACTATATGAAAAGTATTATTAAAAATAAATAGTCTATATGAGGATTAGTCTATATGAAAAGACTTCTTCTGTGCGATAATTACGTTTTTGCAAGTCTTTGACAGTACTACCACTCTTTTCAAAGTCTTGTCACCACCACGTTATGTCACACACACACTCACTCACTCTCTCTCTCTCTCTCTCTCTCTCTCTCTCTCTCTCTCTCTCTCCATAAGTAAATAACTATCATTCCTTAAAAAAAAATCAATCTTAGTCATTAAATATGAAATTAATATTAAAAAAATTATAATCTTTTATTCGATCAGATACCTTAATATTTTTATATGATTTCTTTTACTTAATAACAAAGTACCAAAAATATACTCATACGAATTGAAAGAAATACAAATGAGATCGTGAATATCAAAAACTAGTAAGAATATATATGACAATATAGGAAGGAAAATGAAGCTCTGCAATTATATTAAAAAAAAGATAAATCGTTCTCTAAAAGAGTGAGAATCAAGGACTAAGAAGTAAAGTATAGAGTTTTATATAAGTAAAGAAATTGGATCAAGAATTATTTAACATATAGTATATTTTTACATGCTTTAGTATATTATAGTGGATGGTCGTCGTCTAAAAGTTTATTACTGCGATGCGATTTTGGCCCCGTTTATAGAGATAAATGTAGATGGCCCTCCTCTGGGTCTTGAATATGATGTTAGGCCCTTGATTATGTAAAGAATACACACAATCCAGGTTTTGATCGATCATTCCTTTAGTAAGTAATGCATACTAACCTAGCTCCCTAAAAAAATGTGAGTTTTTAACATGTTTTGACAGATAAGAATAAGAAGTATATTTTGATGGCTAATAGTAATAAAAGGATAAGATAAAAAATTAGGAGGTTGTATTCATGTTTATGTTATTTCATTCTACACAATTCATACCTCCAATGATATGATTTTAATTATAAATATATATATGGGTATTCTTTGTTATGTATAGTCCCAAATTGAGTATGTGGCTTATTCTCTTGCTATTTTTCTTAACTTCTTAGATGAAGTACATGAGTTTATACCCGACTAACAAGAATGAAGATCGGAGGCGTTGGTATTATGTTCTTAAATGTTATATGTTGTATCAGAACTTGTTTCCTTTTTGATTGAATTTATGGATTAGTTGGGAATGATATAAAAGTTTTGGGTTTGTAGACATGTATCGTAGAATAGGAATGTTTGAATATGATATTCAGTACGCAGTTTTTGGTTATGGATCATGGACAATTTCTGTTTTTGCAAATTAGAGTATGAATGGCATATTTTTCTTAATAACGTTTGATATTTTATTGTTGCTAGACCCGTCTTAGAGTTACAAATGACGTGGTATATATTTGGATCCTGTGTATATGCAGAGTGAGTTATGCATAGAAATTGTGGTATCAGTAGAAAAATTTACATCCAATTAGTTGATTTGCTAATATTAAATTATAGAGTAATTATATTGTGTTAAGATTTATGACGAATTTAGAAACACGGTTCATCACAATATGCAATTTGGACTGACTAACTCCCATACAACTTTTATGAATTTGATGAATCGTATGTTTCAACCTTAGCTGGACAAATTCGTGGTGGTGTTCATTGATGACATTTTAATATAGTCAAGGAGTTATGATGAGTATAGAATAAATTTGACGATTGTATTCCACAAGCTTAGCGAAACAAGGCTTTATGCCAAGTTAAAGAAGTATGAATTTTTGCTAAAGAAAGTTATATTGGTCAAGTCATTTCAATAGGGGGCATTTCAGTTGATCCTAAAACGATTGAAGTGGTAATTAATTGAAGTCAACTGACAACAGTGATTGAAGTTAGAAGTTTTCTGGATATTACGGGCTACTATCGAAGGTTTTTAGAGAATTTTTCTTGAATTATCATACCGTTAACCCAATTACGTGGAAGGAAGCCAAATTTAATTAGACAGAAGATTGTGAAAGAAGTTTTCAAGAATGGAAAGATCATTTGATGACTGCCCCGATTTTGATGATTTTGAAAGAATCTGAAGGATTTGTAGTTTATTGTGATATTTTTAAGACTGGACTCGGGTGTGTTTTGATACAACATGGAAAGGTAATCTCTTATGGGTCGAAACAACTGAAGATACATGAAATGAATTATTCGATACATGATTTGGAATTGGCGGTGGTGATATTTTCTTTGAAGATTTGATGACATTATTTATATGGAAAGAATTTTTAGTGTATTTGGACGACAAGAATCTCAAATACTTGTTTTCTCAAAAGGAATTGAATATGAAGCAAATGAGATAGATAAATTTCTTAAAAGATTACAATTGTGATATTTAGTGTCAATCTAAAAAACCTAACGTAGTAGCGGTCGCTTTAAGCTGCCAATTGACGAGTTTTATGGTTCACTTTAGGATCAAGAAGATGAAGATGTTGGAGTGTATGACACAATGTGATATAAAAAGGCACTTTCAAAGCATTCGAATGATAAAATTTTGCAAAGGATTAAGTTACTCCAATGGATGATTCATTTTTTATGGATATTGTTGGAGACTTAAATCGAAAATCCAAAGCAAATTTTACCGTAAAAGCTGATGGAGATTTGAGATTTTGAAAACAGATATGTATGTCGAATATTGGAGAATTGAACGAGAAAATCATGAATGAAACTCATTGATCAAAATAACTATCAACCCAAGGATTAATAAGATGTATTAAGATTTAAAGAAAGTATTTTAGTAGTGGAATATAAAAAAAAAATTACGGCTTATATTGGAAGATATTTGATTTTCCATCAGTTGAAGGCCGAGTATAAGAACCCACCCAACCTATTGCGATCTATATCACCCCCTGCTGGAATGGAAAGATGTAATAATGGACTTTGTAGTGGGATTGCCAAGGATGCAGATAAATCATGATACTGTTTGGGTGATTGTAGAACGGCTCAATAAGTCGGCTTATTTTATAACCGTGTTGATGACATTCATTGGAGATCGGTCAGAAAGATTATATATTTATGAGGTAGTCAGGTTGCATAGTGTGTTAACTTTGATTGTGTATGATCGAAACTTAAGATTTCTCTCCAAATTTTTAAAAAGTTTGCATTAATAAAAAATTTAGTATAGTATATTTCCCTCAAATAGATAGACAATTATAGCGAACAATTCATATTTTAAAAAATATGTTAAAAGCTTCGATTTTAAAAATAAAAGGTAATTGAGATGATTATTTATCGTTGGCTTTATATGAGATAAAACATCATTCTCCATTTCATTGGAAAGAGAAATGAGATAGGAGACTTTTAGAGTCGGAGGAGATGCAAGAGATATTTGATAAGATTTGTTTAGTTTATAAACAGTTGAAAGTTACGCAAAGCAATATTAGCTACAAAGCAGTGCACTATGGAGAAAAGACGTAAATGGAATCTAAAGGACATTACCGCTACCGTGACATGAATAAAGTAGAGATATAAAAAAGTATTTTACTTTTCTTTTAATATGTTTAAATAAGTTAACATCACCAAATATATATATATATATATATTAAGAATTAAAATATCAACCTTTTCCCACTAATATTATTACCTATTGCTTTTATTACTGTCAGTTTTTTAGAGATTTAAACCTTTCAAAGTCTTAAATAACGATATATATACGAATGGAGTTCTGGCAATCATTGTATCAGACCGAGACCTGACATTTATTTTAAAAATTTAAAAAAGTTTGCGTAGCGAATTGGGGACGGATTTAAAGTTCAGCATAACTTATCATCCGCAGAGAAATGGTTCTTAGAATAAGATTTAGGCATCTATAAATATAAAACTCCTTAATGCATGAAAAATTTTTAACTTCTTAAAATATCTAATTTCGTTTAAAAGTCTATAAATAGTTATTCAAACTTGAATTTTCAATTACAACTTATGGTATACATTAAGGTGGGCACAATTTTTCACATAAAACTCAGCCCACTCACATGAGTTTTCATAGCTAGGGGACCCCGCTTCTATTTTATAATTATTGAGTCAAAATTTAATAATCATAATTTTTAAAAAAAATTATTAAAAAATATTTATATTTTTTTAATTAGTTTGTAATATTAATATATTAAATATTAAATCTAACATATAAAAAATTTAATAAAAATAATAATTTAAATAATATTATTTAATATTTAAAGTTATACCATTCATTTGAAAAATCATCAGTATAATTCAAAAAAAAAAATTGTACAAGAGGTAGAAATTCCACCCTGAGTTTCAACACGGCATGTAGAGCCCATTTCTTCTTATAAATAATAAAAATAATCCCCTTTAATAAATAATATTAAAAATTACTCCCCTACTAAAATATTTTCTAAAAAGTATCATCAAAAATCAAACAATTAAACTATACAAAAAGTATTATTATAAATAAATAGTCTATATGTGGATTAGTCCATATGAAAAGACTTCTTCTGTGCAATAATTACACTTTTATAAGTCTTTGGCAGTACTACTACTCTTTCCAATGTCTAGTCGCTACCACCTTGTGCCATTGTCTCTCTCTCTCTCTCTCCATAAGTAAATAACTATCCTTAAAAACAAATCAATCTTAGTCATTGGACATGAAATTAATATTAAAAAAATTATAATTTTTTATTCAATCAGATACTTTAATATTTTTGTATGATTTCTTTTACTTAATAACAAAGTGCCAAAAATATACCCACTTGAATTGAAAGAAATACAAAAAAAATCATAAATATGAAAAACTAGTAAGAATATCTAAATATTTTATGCAGACACCTTATAATAAGGCCACAAAGTTCTCTATTCATCAAATTTATCATAATATCTTCAATTTCACTTATCCTTATAGTTAAATCGTGTAAAGAAATATTTTTCATTATGCTTACTTTTACTATCCGGCTACTAATGAACAAATATTTTTCACTTATCCTACAATGTTCGAATTGAAACAAAAATTACAATTAATTTCCTCCTTAATCAACTTATAATTTTAATACATATATATATATTTTCATCAGTACAACAATTTACCTTTAATAATAAAATATTTTATCACTATTATTTATAAATTTATCATTAAAATATTTATTGGCAAAATATAAATTTATCACTAAAAATTCATTACTAAACCTTTAATGATGAATTTTTATTTTGCCACTAAAAAGTTTCTTTAGTAATAAAAATAATGTCACTAAATAATATTCTATAATGATAAAAAAATAATTTTATTACTGAAATATACTTTTGTTGACAATAAATTTTACCATTAATACCAATTACATGTGTCACTAAAATGTCTATTTAATAGCAAATAATTGTGTCAAAAAAAGCATACAAACTTGCCTCTAAATTATATACTTTAATGGCTAAAATTTTATCACAAATATCAAATTTATTGTAAGCCCGAGTTTGAAAATTATTATAATCTTGATTAATGAAATCAATATATTTATAATTAAGATCAAATGATAAAAAATTACATCAAAAGTCAAAATTAAATTAAATTATATCAAATTGAGGGATACAGAACGACACCTAGCATGCGCCCATACGTGAAAAACAGACTACATTGCACTTGATGAAAGCTTGACCGGTGCCCGAGCTTTGAAACCAGGGCAGTAGTACTTGAAGCACGCTTGGAAGGACATCCAAGCGCCAAAACCCATGGGGTGTGCGGCCGAGCAGTGCTCGTGCTCTATAGTATATGGCTACAACGCCTGATGCATGTCCAACTTTATGCTCGAGTGCCGAATATTTTCCCTCTTATTGCTATTCTTTCTCAATTTCTTGAGTATTTCTTATTTCAAATGCATGGCATGAATTTAAAATTATGATGTTTATATTTAGCATGCATATGAATTTTTACAAATTTTGCTGCAAAATAAGCATAGATTTTATATCCAAACATATGTTTATTGTCTACATTAGTTGAATTCTATAATGTTTCATCATGCATGATCAGAATTCGTAGTATAATATTCTTCTATGCGCGAATTTCATTTAGATAAGTTCTAGCATGTTAAACAAATTCCTACATGTTTTTAAAATTTAATTAGAATTTCTTACATATACTGAAATTCTACATAAATACTCTTCATGTAAGTTCATAAAATGAATTTCTATCAAATTTATGATACAGCCAAATTTCGGCATTATTTTGCTGAAGTTCTTTGCATAATTTTACTAAGAACGGTTCTACATATCTAAGGAACTTATAATTAAGTATGGCAGCGTAAGAATTTTTAAAATTATGTGAAAAATTCTTCAATTATATTAAGAAATTATGAGTTATTTTTTAATATGTGAAAACTGTAAAATATGAAAAAAATTGTGAAAGTTTCATAAGTATCTATATTAAATCATGGTTATATTTCAACAGGTAATATATTACGATATGTCTTAATATATTATAGTAGTAAATTGAGGTTCGAACCTATCATTTACGGAGGAGAAGAGGCTTTCGGCCCAATCTACAATGTCATATAGATAACGGTCTAGCTGTGGATCTAAAATAGTTGTAATACCCCGGTATTTTGACTCAGATTATTAAATAAATTTAATAATAAATAATAATATATTTTTTGGTATTAATAAATATTGTTAATATTTATGGTATTAAATAATTAGTAATTAACAATAGGTAATTAATTGTATTAAATAAATATTATAATAATGTTAAAATGTAATAATTAATAAAAATAAAATAATACGTATAACGTTTTAATAATAATAATAATAATTAGTAATAAATGATATTAATAATATAAACGTTGAAGTAATAATAATATTAAAATTAATATAATTAATTTCCCACCATTATTACCCCTTTCTTCCTCTCCCTCACCTCACCTTTCTTCTCGATTCTTCTCCCCACCTCTCCGTCTCTCCTTCCCTCTCCATTTTTTCTCTGTCGTTTATCTCTCTCGTCTCTCCCTCTCAGTTTCTCTTACTCTGTCCGTGTCTCTCTCTCTCCCTTCCGTTTTGCATCTCTCCCTCTTAATTTCTTTTGCCGTTTCATCCATTCGACTGTCAAGCGGTTTCAATTCCGTTCAATTAATCGGGCGACAATGCTGGGGTGTATAAATTGAGGTGCGCGGGAAGTGCTGAGCGTTGTGGGTATCAGTGGATCGAAGTCGCCGTTGCAAGCTTGAGTCGGGGAAGTGTCGCCGTCGTCAATCGGTGCCAGAGCCACCATCGCAAACCCTTGCCAATTGTAGCCGTTGGAGCCGCCGCCGTCGTCGTTAAACCCTAGTCGTCGCCGCAAACTCTTGTCGCCGTTAATCCCTCGCTGCCATTAACCCTAATCTTTCTGTTCAAATCAGTCAAGTAAACCCTCTTCAATTTAGCAAGAATTCCATGTTCTGCAAGTCAAGCTCCTCTCTCATTCTTGCAAGTAACAATCTTCGTTCTGCAAGTAAAATGTCCCTCTTGTAAAGTAAATTTCTCTTCTCTGTAACTGAATCCTGCATTTCTAATTATCGTCGTTGATCTGCAATGAATATGGTGAAAAATATGGTAAAAGAGAAATTGGGCTAAACAGAGTTTTATGCTCTGTTGGCCGACTGGATGTGGGTTCTGTGCACGGTGCGTGAGTGCTCGGTGCTCGGTGAGTGGATGTGTGTATATGGCCAGGTAATTATACATTGTGTATATATATATAATTATATACGTGTACGTGTATGTGTACATACGTGGCTGTGCCGGTACGTGTGTGTGTACAGTGCACGTAGAGTGTGTATATGGACGGGTGTATTCGGTGTCTACATATACTTATGCGTGCGGTGTGTATATACGGTGGGTATGTGCAGGTGTGCACTGTGCGCGGTGGCAGTGTGTGCGCGTGTGGTGTGTGTTTGTGTGTTGATATAAATATAAATATAAATATAAATATATATATTACATACGTGTGGCGGTATGTGTGCATAGGTAAGAATAACAATAGTCTGTTAACTGATTATTCATGTATCTCATTGATCAATTCCAGTAAAGTATTCTTTGCGTTAATATTGTTGGCGTGTGTATATTTTATTGATACTCTATGGCTAAGTGAGGAGAACGTATGAAAATACTAAGGTATCGGGTCGAATGGGAGGCTACAAAATTTTAGTGTAGTCTATATTTTTTCGATACTGAATTTATATTTGGTGGTTGAGGTCATTTGGATGGATGCTTATAATCCTGTGAATTGAATTGTGAGATATCAGTGGATATCGAGCTGAGGTGGTGCTGAGTTTGACTTGATAATGATATGAATATTCCGTGGATCAGATGATCATAGAATATGTGAAGGTTATCCGATGGGATAAC
>JAOVVI020004581.1:0-17466 GCA_028571085.2 Nepenthes alata | reverse complement strand
GGCTGTGGGCCAGAATGGTACAGGCCCATCACTGTAGCTAAGCCCTTTAAGGCCCAATCAAGCTATGCCCAGGCGGTCAACATTGCGTTGACCGTCTGCGAGCAAGTTGGCCGCCAAGACGGTCAACGCCAATGTTGACCGTCTTGGGCTTTCCAGCATTTGGGCCCGCCTTCTAACTGGGCCGCCAGGAGCGTTGACTGGCCTTCCTGGGCTTCCGTTGACATCTCTTTGGGCCAGCCCATTATTGGTGTACCCATCATATATATATTTTTATTTTATCAAAAATATATAAAAATGTCTAGTAAGAAAAAACCTCAATGCTTCATATATAATTTAATTTTATTAAAATGTATGATATTTTAATTTTCAGAGGTTAATTAGTGTTTCTAATTTTTTTAATATTAATGCAATGATAATAATATTATATTTTTTATATGAACAACATATACAAAATATTAATATAATAATAAAATTTTTAAATATTATATTATCATCTTTCTATTTATATTTATATAATTTTATAAAAATAAATTAATAAATAAAATATTATAATATTTACAAAATAATTAAAATATTTTTCAAATACCACTCTAACATATATAAAGATTAGCTTGATCCCGCCTTTCAAAATAGCGTACGGCCGAAAATTGGACCGAGTAAAGAATAATCTTGAGTTGACCAAAATAGCCGTTATAACAGGGCGTCAAAACGACGTAGTCTGAGACCGATTTTAACCCTTAATAAAGTACCTATTCCTCTTTGGCCATGGCGGGTTCGATGAAGGACGAAGGAGAGCAAAGTTACTGAGGGAAAGAGAAACGGAGCTGTCTTGGAAGGTATTTACGTTGAACAGAGAGTGAGCTTGGTGCGGGTTTTTTCCCATTGGTGTAAGTCTTAGGTTTTTGGTTCTTGATTTGATACTTGGATGCTTTACAAAGATCGAACGCATTTTTAAGCTTACTAATCTCTGTCTTTCTCCTTCGGGATGGAGACTCTGAAATCTTCTTAATCAAGATTCTCGGATTTCATTAAGTCTTAGACAGAGGGCATTTCAGAATTAGGGTTTTTAGGGCTCTTGAAAATCGACATTAATTAACCAAAAAGAAAAAAAAAAAAAGAAAATCGTTTCACTTCCTTCTTTGAAATCGATTCCATCAGGACCGAAGCGTCTTTTTGTTTCTATTATCAAGCATTGGAAGCTAAGAATAAATTTCAATTAATTTGCATTTTTTCAGACAGATTTTTTTTTTCTTCGAAATGCACTCTGATTTTCTTTTTGTTAGGGTTCGACCCAGATACACCCTGATTCGACAGAGTAAAAAAATTTGAACCCCCTATTAATCATCAACCATCAAGAACGTGAACACAATAAATACAAGAATGTATAATAATTTTTAACTTGAAAACTCCTTGTCAATAAAAAAAATTATGGAATAAGTTTTAAATAATTTCACTATATAAAATCAGTTGCAAACCCTCTAAGATATAATTCCAACAATCCATCCGAGATAGAGTAAGAAAATAATCTCTAGAGTTAGGAAACTCTCCTTCCCTCTGCCCTCACTTTTTTTCTCTCCATTCTTTTAATGGTGGTGCTCTCTGATTTTACAAGTATAGTGGTAAACGGAAAATGATGTGGGGGGGAGGAAAAAAGTAGAGAGAAGAACAATAGATGGATAGAGATAATAACAAAGAAAAGAGGAGTAGAGACAAGAAAGAGGTCAAACGAATCCAGTTTCTCAAAATATTCATTCATTAATCAATTTTATTATTCAAATAATAGAGTATAGGGTCTTAAAGAGAATTCTAGGTTTAAGATAATTTTATAACAAATTATCTATTTCTAAAAATAAAAAAAATCACAGTAAAATCATATAAATAAGTGCGAATAAAATCAAACTAGAACCTTATCTAATAAGTAAAGCAAATAAAATAAAAGCCAATAAAATTGAAATCTCTTCTAATCCTAATCTTTTAAAATATTTGATATCCGCATCAATTCTCTCTAAGTGGTTGGAACTCGACCCCATTGAGTTAAAACTTTTGTAGAAAAATTTCCAACCATAAGCCGAGTAGCGGTACAAGCGGCCGCCAACGTTACTAGACATGTGGAAGGAGAGTCAAAATTAGACTGAGCTGCTAATATTGTCTAAAATGACATGACTTTGGCCTGAAGATGTGTAATCTTGTGGACTCTGATAGAGTTGTAATATACCTCGGTCAAATCGGTAGGGATGATTTCGTTGATAGTGGGGTGGTGATATTACTGAAGGTAAAAAAAAGAGGTAGAACTTTTATCTCTAATACCAATTTAATGTAGAAAGGAGGAAAAAAAGTAAAAAGAAGAATAATAGAGGGATTGAGATAAGAATAAAGATTAGAGAAGTAAAGACAAGAAAGACGTCAAACCAAGGGGGAGAGGGGAAAAAGTTATAAATAGCCAATTGTATTCGATTTCTCAAAATATTCATTCATTCATCAATTCTATCATTCAAATAAATAGAGCGTAGGATCTTAAAGAGAAATTTTAGGTCTAAAATAATTTGGTAATAAATTATCAATTTCTAAAAATAAAAAAAATCACAATAAAATTATATAAATAAGAGCGAATAAAATAAAACTAAAATCTTATCCAATAAATAAAGCAAATAAAATAAAAGTCAATAAAATCAAAATCTCTTCTAATCAGAATCTTTTGAAATATTTAATATTTGTATCAATTCTTCCTGAGTGGTTGAAACTCGACCCCATTGAGTTAAAACTTCTGTAGGAAACTTCCCAACTACAAGCCGAGTAGCGGTGCAAGTGGCCGCCAACGTTACTAGACATGTGGGAGGAGAGTCAAAAGTGGATTGAGCTGCTAATGTTGTCTGAAAGGATATGACTTGGGCTTGAAGATGTAAAATCCTGTGAAATCTGATAGAGTTATAATATACCTAGGTCAAATCGATGGGGATGATTTTGTTGCTGGTGGGGTGGTGATATTGCTGAAGGCAAAAAAATAGGTAGGATTTTTATCTCAAATACCAATTTGATATAGGAAGGAGAAAAAAAATAAAGAGAAGAATAATAGAGAGGTAGAGATAAGATCAAAGACTAGAGGGGTAGAGATAAGAAAGAGGTCAAGCTAAGGGGGAGAGGGGGGAAGTCACGAATAGCTAATTGTATTAGATTTTTCAAAATATTCATTCATTCATCAATTCCATCATTCAAATAATAGAGCGTAGGGTATTAAAGAGAAATTCTAGGTATAAGATAATTTGATAACAAATTATCTATTTCTAAATATAAAAGATATCATAATAAAATCATATAAATAAAAACGAATAAAATCAAATTAGAATCTTGTCCAATAAGTAAAGTAAATAAAATAAAAGCTAATAAAATCGAAATCCCTTCTAATTAGAATCTTTTGGAATATTTGATATCCATATCACCAAATAGTGAGGGCTCCCTTCTGCACTTCATTTTTGCTCTGTTCCACCCTCCTTTCCACACACGGTTCACTATACCATCTTCTGAAGCGCCTGGTACGTTTTATAATGATACCTAGCATAAATCTCATTTGCTCACATGGCCTGATCTTGTAGAGAATTTGTCATGCCAACTTTGTCGTTTTTCGCACTTTCACTTGTTCTTGCACTTTCACAGACAGTGCATGCTCTGCCAGTTTGAACACGTGCCATGCAAGACTACCACCTACTCTGTAATGCCGCCTTCCTGCCTTTTGTAATTGACATGTTCTACAAAGTCAGCTATCAACTCTGAAAAATCAATTACTTACTCTATAAAATCAACCGTCAGCTTTCCAGATAGGCCACCCTAGGCCCGTCTTTGCATTAGTGGTCAGATCCACTCCGGTTGCAGTCTACTTCGGTGCCCAGAGCCACTCTGGCAAATTGCCCCTTCGGCAGATTGCCCATCCGGCATTTGCCTACTCCGACAAATTACTACTCCGGCCTTTTACTGCAGCCAGTTTGCAGTGCTTTAAATTTCGCACAAACCTTACACGATCTTCGAATGACACATCCGTTTGTTGAGCTACTCATAAGGGAGTGACAAACCCAACAAACTTTTCCTCACGACATTATGGGGGGAATCTTCGCCTTTACCCGACGACCATCATCGCCTACTTTTTGGCAACTTTTCCTTAAATGGGATTCTGGCATCTGCCTTCGTCAGCCTGAATAATACCTTCTTCCGCTCCACCGATATTGGAGTAGTTCCACTCCCCTTTGGATTCCCTTCCACGGTTGAATCATCCCCCCTTACACTCCACCTTGTCTACCTCCTTCTGCCACATTGACCAATACCCATGTTGGTCATCTTGACATCATCTTTGGCAACCCAAGCCTTCATCAGGTACCGACCTGATCTCTTACTTTTCTTTGCCACAACCGATGTGCTTTTGGTGAGTTTTCATCGACCGTTTCCAAATGTCGTCCTGAAACCCTCTTCATCAAGTTTCAAGGTTGAAATCACATTCAACCTCAAATCCGGGGCATGTGGCATGCCCTTCAACACGAGCTTCTTTCTGTTGCATGTCCGCAAGCAAATATCTTCGATACCAACTACCCTTGACGAACCACTATTACCCATTTTTAATACCCCGTGATACCCGGGCGTATAGCTCGTGAAGTGGGACTTCGTCAGTGTCACAGGTGTAAGACGCCACTGTCCATCACCCAATTCGTCTCTTGACTTGGTAGGCTTTGTATTTCTCCCGTGTGGACAACCAAGAAGTCTCTACAGAGAGCAATAGTGGCCAGATCATCATCATCATGATCCCGTTTCTCATGACGCTCACCTCTGCCCTCTTTCTCCTACTTCATCTGTGGACAGTCTCGCCTCATATGGCCCTTCTTACCACAATAGAAAGACGTCTTCTCCAGAAACTTGGACCAGCCATTGCTTCTCTTCAATTTGCCACCTCGGTCCTCGATCTCGCAAGTCCCTGACCACTGGTCACAACTAAGAGCCTCGACTCCTCCGGAACCTCAACGCTTCCCCTCTTCCTTGACTCGTTCATAAGCAAATAAGCAATAATCTCATCCAGACTAAGTGTGTTTTTCTCAAATAGTAACGTTGTGACAATATGATCATACAAGATCGACAAGGACTCCAACAACACCAACGCTTTGTTTTCCTTCTTGATCTTCTCATCAATATTTGCGTCAAAACCCGATTGAATTCGTTTAAATGCTTTTCAAAACTTTTTCCTTCTAACAGACGCAGGCCATAAAATTTCTTTTTCGCATGCAACCTCGTTGTCAAAGATTTGGACTTATACCGACTCTCAAATTTCTCCCAGATCTCAATTAGGTTCGACAAGCCAATGATCTCCTGAAAAGTGTTATTCATAATATATAATTTGATCGTGTAATTACTAAGATCCCTCTTGTCTTTCCACTCCTCATCCGTCATATTACTTGGCTTGTCTTCCTTCCTCCGAAGTGTTTTTATCGTTTCTTCTCGTGTCAAAATATTTCTCACCCTTTCTTACCAAAGGATAAAATTATTTTGCCCATTAAACTGCTCCACACTAAATGGCAAGTTTCTCGACATCAACGCCATCAAATCTAAAGTTTACAACCTCTCTCTAATACTACTTGTTGGGGTTCAACCCCGATACACCATGATCCGAAGCAGCAGAAAAATCCAAATCCCTCATCGGCCGTCAACTACCTAGAATGTGAGTATAAGGAATACAAGAATACACAATAATTTTTAACGTGAAAAATTATTTTTAATCAAGGAAAAAATCACGGGATAAATTTTAAAAAAATTTACTATGTAAAATCGGTTACAAATCCCCCTAGACAGAATTCCAGCAACCCACCCCAAACAGAGTAAGAAATCAATCTCCAGAATAAAAAAAACTCTCATTCTCTCTGCCCTCACTTTTCTTCTCTCATTTCTTTAACTGGTAGTACTCTCTACTCTCTAATTTTACAAGTGTGGTGGTAAACGACAAATGGCGAGGGTTCCCTTTTGCACTTCATTTCTGCTCCGTTCTACCCTCATTTCCACACATGGTTCACCATACCATCTTCTGAAGCACCTGGTGCGCTTTATAATGACGTCTGACCCAAATCTCATTTGTTCACATAGCCTGATCTTGTAGAGAACTTGTCATGATAGTTTTATCATTTTTTGCCCTTTCACCAGCTCTCGTGCTTTCATAGATGGTGCATGCTTAGCCAGTTTGAACGCGTTCCCTACAAGACTGCCACCTACTCTGTAAAGCTGTCTTCCTACCCTTTGCAGTTGACCTGCTCTACAAAGTCAGCTATCAAATCTGGAAAGTCAACTACCTACTCTGCAAAATCAACTGCCAGCTTTCCAGACACGCCGCCCTGGGCCCGTCTTTGCATCAGTGATCAGATCCTCCTTGGCTGCATTCCACTCCGGCGCCCAGAGCCACTCCGGCAAACTGCCCTTCCGGCATTGCCTACTTCGACAATTTCCCACTCCGGAAGATTGACCATTCGGTATTTGCCTACTCCGACAATTACCCACTCCGACAGATTGCCCCTCCAGTATTTGCCTACTCCGGTAAATTACCACTCTGGCCTTTTCTGCAACCATTTTATAGTACTCTGAATTTCGCACAAACCTTACACGATTTTCTAATGACACATCTGTTTATTGAACCACCCACAAGGGAGTGATCAAACCTAATACTTTTTTGGCTCTAGTGGTTTCATGCACCTTATTTTCAGTAATTTGCCTCACTTTGACGACACCATAGTGTGCATGAATCATTCCGGTTACAAAAAAATGGTTAAATTGCCAAAGGATTCCAATTTAGAAAGAGGACCAACCTTTTTATTTTAAGATTCAGATCCTTTAAGGGTTTGTTTGGATCTAAAGTTTGAAAGAAAAAAAATAATAAGAAAAAATGAAAATTAAAAAAAAATAAAAGTAAAATTACTTTTTTCAAATATGAATTTTTTAATACATATTTTTCACCAAGTTATTTTCATTGTGATTTTTCATACAATCTAAATATAAAAAAATAGCTTTCTTTAATTTTTTTAAAAATTTCTTTTAAACTTTCTTATATCCAAGCAAGTTTTAAGTCATTTTAAAATTTCAGTTGCATTATTAAAAACCTGTGAAGTTACTTTTAGGTTCATCACTCTCATGTGAGTTCCAGGACCATTTGTACATGATAGTTATCTATTCCCTGATGCAGGAGTGTGATGCATAATCAATTGGAATTTTGTTGGGAACACTCAAGCTGAGTTTGGTCAACACAAAGGAGAGAACTAATCTTTATTTGGATTGTAATACCAAGCCAGTTGCTTGAATCCACTAGACTAAATGACAATACATACAATCACAATATTGATAATAATTATAAGAAAAAACAAAAGTACAAGTTTTACATAGAAACCTCTTTATAAACAAAAGGATTAAACCACAGGATTTTGAGTCCGTAAAATATCCCCTACAAATATGAGTTCGATTAAACAAATCGCCAACACCACCTTTGGTTTCACCATAATGTTTGGTAAACCAAGCAACGAATGACAAGAGAGGAAAATAAAACAAATAATCCCGACAAAATGTTCTGAGCAACAACTAGAATAGCATACCGAAATATTGTGAAGATTGAAGCAAGATTCAAAATTCAAATGATTGACGAAAATCATTTGGCACCCAATCAGCGCCCAAATGATGGCACAAATGTCCTAAAAATTGCATAGAACATTCATCTCAACATTGGCACCTGAGCACCCATCATATGCGTATTAAGCGCAAGCAGGATTGTTGGATGGCACAAATGCACCCTTCGAGCGTGACTTTTCTTAGAATTCCATGCACATATGCCCTGCTGAAGTGCATTAGGCACAAGAGCCTCTAGAATCCACGCACATTTGTTCTTCATGTGCACATCAAGTGTGATCATCTTGTTCAAAATGTCCATAGGTGTTCGTTATACGTGAATCATATGTCATTCGCAATTCTTGATGAAGAACCCCTTCGCTCAAGTGTGCTTTGGGCAATCCTCTTGTGAAGCTCCATGTGTTAGAAATATGTCCCACATGACATATGAATTATTAATTTATTGAATTGATTAAATAATCATGATGGTTTACATATATAATAAAGAGAAATTTTTTAAAAGACATGCCCGTTCAAGACGTATCATTTGATGGAAAGGATATGTTATTTTTCAATAGATATGTCCTTTAATGAAAGAATATGTCTCTTTAAGACATACCCATTGAGCGAATGGATATCACTTCTCAACGATTATGACTGTTTATGACGCATCTCTTGGATGAAAGGAGGAGAATTTTAGTAATTTGGGAATGGTCCTCCCTCCCTCAATAAAAGGACGTCATTGGCCATCATTTTAGGAAGACACAAGATTTATTTTAAGTATTATAAATCATCAAAAGAAGTGAGAGAAATCATCTCCTGGTTCTTCGAGACAAGAACAATTACGGTATTGTATAAGGATTAATACTAATGGATCTAGGTATATTAAATTTATCTATGATTGATTAATAAATGAAGATTCTATGAATTAAAATTGTATCTCACTAAAGTTTTTTAACACCATGTAGCCGAAAATCAATCAAAAAAATATGTATATACAATGGGTATGGAACAAATAAGGGAGTGTCTCATTCCAACAATTTGAGTTGCAGATTGGTAGAATATTTGCTCTTGATGCATATTCGACGTGAGTTCGAGCAAAAGATTGGTAGAATGTTAGCGCTTGATCCTAGCCTGAATGGGAAATTAGCAAAATGTGGCTGCTCCACCAGCAGTCTCTTGGTGCTCACGGCATAGCAATTAAAAGTAAACCACACATAGGAAGTTGGGCACAATTTATCTCAGGTGATCCACTTCATTTAAGTGAGAGAAACAAGGGGGGAAGGACAAAGAGGAAGGGAAATTCTTCTAGACGATGATTTATATTTGGAACTATTTTTCGTATGTCATACTAAATTTTGTGTTGAACGTTTCTAGTATTTAGTTTTCTTATTTTCATTTTCACTAGGTGTTACTCTACAGTTATGTGTGTAGTGGTTTGTGGATTGTTTATTGAGAGAGTTCGTAATCATGTTGAGAGTTTTGGTGGATTTGTTGTGTAACCTGACTTATAATTGTGGGAGCTCTGTTTGAGTTCTTAAAGTCTCATGGTTTTCCCTTTGAATTGAAGGAGATTTCTATGTAAAAGTTGTGGTGTCTCTTTGTAGGTGATTGTCTAGATTTGTTGCAATATTTTCATTGCATGATGCCTGTGTTATCATTTATTTCCTCATATATTAAAACAAAGGGGGAGAGAAGTAATCCTGGGTGATTTGCTCTTGAGGTTGTCAGCGAGTTTTGGGGCTTCTTCCAACCATACTGGGGATGAAATTTGCACAGAATATGCAAGATTTCTTTTATAAATCTTATTATTATTTTTCTAGATGGTTTTATTTCTGACGAAAGATTGTTATTCATCTAACACAATATGTTGTTCTTGTGTGATATCAGTGCATCGGATTGTGAACTCCTCCTGATCTGAAATTGAAGTAACAGATAGTGATAAAATTGCATGGGATTCTGAACTCCTTAAGATGTGAAAATTCAGGCTCTAGATACCGAAAAATTCATATCCTCAGCTCGAGGTTGGTGTTCTAGGTGAGATAGTCTTGTTTTGCATACTCCTTGGGGCAGATTTTTTTTCTGCTCTTCAACTTTAAAAACTCTTACATGGGATGGAAAAGGCATGCTGTCATTTTGTCCAAGTAGTCTAATTTGTTTCCTCATATCTTATACTGACTTCAGTTCATGCTTTTAGATTTTTGAGAGAGACCTAGAAGCCTCACTAGTTCATGTGGAACTCTTGTTGACGAAGTTCTAATAATTAACTCAAATTCTCTGTCACAGGTAAATCACGAGTCACTGCCTTCTGTGCCTCCTTCGTATAATTTTGTGCCATACACTCTTTAATTCCACTGGCTTTAAACTCATGGATGTTGCTGCCTGTATTATGCAGGGAAGCCTAAAATTTACACTGAAAAGGGTTGAGGAAGCTGAGTTTGAAATTGACTAATGGGTTCATATTGTCAACGTGAAGAATTTAGCTGAGCAATTTATGTATAAAGTGTAAGTTCAAAGTGTTGGGTTTGGGTCACTCCTTTAAGAATTTCACGCCCATTGGACCGGTGAATTTTTGTTTCTGAGGCTGTCAAGATTTTTCTTATAAGGTTTGCGAGATATTTGTTTATGCGAAACCATCGGCTAAATATTCTAAAATGCCAGTGAGCTAGAGGATTATGCCACATGGTTGGGAAGAATTTCAGTGACAAATCACAGGTGAGCTGCGAGATAGTTGCTTAAGTGGCCGCACAGGCTACAAATACCCAATTTTGATCTTAGGGTTGAATTCGAGCCATTATTTTGAACACAAGGAGCATCGTGATAGAAAGAGAAAGGAAAAAGAGAAGAAGAGGAAGCTTTGCGCATCTATTTAAAGTCTAATTGATTTTCTATATTTCACCAAATTCATGTATGTTGTTTTAGATTTGGTCGTATATGTATTACTGGTTGATTATTCTTTTTCTTGTTATATTCTCTTGTTCGGTTGTTAGATGTGTTTGTGCTAGTATTGTTAGGATTCGATAAAAATACGTACACAATTGTCATAATAGAAATAAATTAAAATTTCTTATCAAACATCAATAACCAAAAACTTGAGCCTAAGGAACACATGTGAGTAAATACACAAAGTTACATGACGATTTTTAATTTGGAAAGCTCTTCTATACCAAGGAAAAAACCACGTGATATCCGAACAAATCTACTATAAAATAGTGAACAATTATAACAATAGCTATTTTCACAATCTCTTCACTACAATTCGAATGAATAACCATTGAATATAACTCTCAACGCACCTAGTAATCCATTAGATAAAAATATAATAAAAATAAGTGCAACTTAATAGAGATATGTCCTAGAAGCAACACTAAAGTAACATACTCGGTCTTAGTGAAAGACAGAGTTTGAGTTGGACCTCAACCGAATGTTAAATCTCTTTCTCTTATTTCTTCTCTTTCTTCGTGCAATACTTCTTGTATCACAAAATGATTTCAAATGCCTTAAAATCACATTGGCACAACTTTATACCAATGTCAGTGCAGGAGCTCCCCTCGGGCATGCATTTAGCTTAACCTCATTGGACAAATAGTGCACAAGCGTCCCTTGATCACATTAGGCGCCCCCATTCTATCCCAAATGTGCACAAGCACTTATCATGTGTCTATTATGTGCAAATGCCTCCAATTCATGAGAAATGACTTTCTCTCGACCGCACATTACACAAATTATGTGGGAACCTCCAGTGAACTCTATCACTCAAATGGCCTTTGTGCGAACATCGTGCAACCTTGGCTTGACAACTTCACTCGAGCGTGTCACATGTAAACATCATGTGTCCTCTTACTGACTCGACGATTGGGTGTGTGACCTATAAGTAAGTTACTCAAAACACAACAAACTTCTTTGTATGACTTTTTTATGGAACCTCTCAACTTATTGGAAATTGTCATCTTTTTTTGCTTTGACAATTTCCTCTCTATTGGGATCCCGGTGTAGACATCTATAAGTTTGAACAATACCATCTTTTGCTTCATTGAATTTGGAGTATTTTGACTGCCCCTCGACTTCTCCACGAAAGAATAGTTCCTCCTTGCACTGCTTACCACCATCTTGACCCATTTACTCGTTGGTCAATTTGGCGTCTTTATTGGCAACTGAAACCTCCATGAAGTACCGATTTGAACACTTACATTGCCACAATTTAGGCGTCTTTAGTGAGCTTCCATTGTCGTTTTTTAAACACTGTGTAAAAGTCCTCCTTATTAAATTTCCTAATTGAAGTCACATTCAACCAAGCATTTAAAGCATGTTGACACCTTTTAATACAAGTCTCGTCTTGTTTTTTGTCCGTAGGCTAACATACTTGATACCAACAACTCTTAATGAGCTATCATTTTGCATCCTTAATACTCCATAGTCCTTAGATGTATAAGAGGTGAAGAAGGACTTCTACAATGTTACATAGTATGAGGAATTACTATCTATCATCTAATTAGCCTTGTGGTCTATAAATTTTCGTATATTCTTTACGTGAACAACTAGATGGTTTCATAAGTAACGATAAAGGCCGATCATTGTCGTCATGATCCCCCTTTCTTGTCGCTTGCCACTGCCCTCCTCCTGCTTCCTCTTGAAGCAATTCTATTTTTGTGACATTTCTTACTACAATGAAAACATTCGATGCTCAAAAGCTTGGATCGACTATTACTCCTCTTCGACTTGTTGCTTTGATCCTTCGATCCCCTGTGCCCTTGATTAGCTAGTGGATAGTAAGACATTTAGTTTTCTCGAAACCTAATCACTGTCCTTTCACCAAGACTTATTCATAAGAAAGTAAATAATGACATCATCAAGTTTGAGCGTATCCTTTATGAACAATAGTATCGTGACAATATGATCATACAAGGCTAACAAAAATATCAGCAACACTAACACCTTGTCTTCATCTTTGTTCTTCTTATCAAGAGCCAACACTTATGTTAAATTCCGGTTGAACTTGTCCAAGTGTTTCTCAAAGCTACCCCCTTTCGACAACCAAAGGCCATTAATCTTTTTCTCCACATATAACATCATCGTCAATGATTTGGATTTATGTTGTCCCTCG
Organism: Nepenthes alata; assembly: GCA_028571085.2. Taxonomy (NCBI): domain Eukaryota; kingdom Viridiplantae; phylum Streptophyta; class Magnoliopsida; order Caryophyllales; family Nepenthaceae; genus Nepenthes; species Nepenthes alata. The sequence continues at coordinate 4,751 of JAOVVI020004581.1, read as the reverse complement.
AGCTAATTCTAATATCCATTAGATTCAATAAATTGATAACTTCTTAAAGAGTATTATTCGTAAGATATAACTTGATCTAACAATTAGTCAAATATCTCATATCTTGTCATTTCTCACCTTTCATCCTCTCTAGCTTATCTTCATTGTTCCTCATTGTTTTTATCATTCCTTCTTCGATTGAAATATTTCTCAGTCTTTCTTATCAAAGAATTAAATTATTTTACCAATTAAATTGCTCAATGTGAAATATCATACTCCTTGACGTCGAAACTATCAAATAGTAGTTTTCACAACTTGTAAAAGCCTACAATCTGATATCTCTTGTTAGAATAAAATATGCACACGACCAGCGCAGTGGATATCAATCCGAATCCTCCATCAAATGTCAATTGCCAACCACTTGAGCCCAATGAATACACGCAATTGAGTACACAAAATTATACAAGATATTTAATGTGAAAAATCTTTCTAAATCACGTGAAAAAATTATAAAATAATTTTTGAATAACTATACTATAAAATAGTAATAGGTTACAAAAAAATTTCCTCTGAAATCCTTTATTATAATTTGAGTAAATGATCAGTTAAATATAACCCCAATACACCTAGTAACCTATTAGAGAATAATACAATAAGAATAAGAATAATCAAACAGTAATACGTCCTAAAAATGATATTAAAATAATGTACTTGACCTTGACAAAAAACAAAACTCGAGTCGATCCTTAATCGAATACCAAACCTCTTTCTCTTTTATCTTTTCTTTCTTTCTCTCTTTGTACGGCACTCCTTGTATTTTAAAATAATTTTAGATATCCTAAAATCGTATCAAATATGACTTTATACCAGTGTCAGCACATGAGCACTCCTCGAGCGCACATAAAGCGGGATCTCAATGGACAAATGGCGCATGATGCCCCTTGGACACGCATTAGGCTCGCCTATTTTGTCCCACGTGAGCACAGGCATCCATCGTACGCCTATTAGGTGCAGATGCCTTTGGTTCACTAGAAATGGCTTTCTCTTGACCGCACCTTGAAGAATCACTCACAAACCTCTATACAACTCTTGCATAAATATCGTGCAACCATTGCTTGACAACTCCGCTCGGGTGTGCCACTTGCATAGATCACGTATTCTCCAAATAATCCGTCCAATGGGTGTGGGACCCACAATAAAGTGACACAAAACTCAGTAAATATTAATCTGTTTTTCACATGTGGTATGGTTAAAAGGGGCTTGTTCAAAGTGGGTTATTTATAATCAAATCCTAATATAGTAGAAAATGTTTGACCGTAAGTTTACATGATTTTTTTTTTAGCTGAGAAGTTTTTCACGTAAAATTACTTGTACAATTGTTTGCTTGGTTGCATATTATGTTTATTGTTTCTTGTGTTTACTCAGGAGAGAAGGGTGGCTCTTGGTGCTAGGAGGATTAAAATTCTGTTATGCCATGGGAATTTTAACCCAAAGTTCAGCCATTAAATTGATTTTCTGCTTCTCCCTGGCATCATGCCTGTTTATTCCACCATGGATGTATTGTCTTTGGTTTCCTACCCACATGATTTCGCTATTCCATTTTTGTTGCAGATTCTTGACGGCTCCAACTTCACCAATAGTGCCGGAAACTGTGCCTCGTCCATCAGAATTCCAGATAGTTGTATCAAAGATGAATTCAATTAGACAGTCACGCTGATAAAGTCAATTTCAATTACAGCAGCAATGAAGACTATTTCATCCTTAGCTGTTCAGGAATTTCATTTGGAGACAAATGGTAAGAGCCTACCAAAATGCTGTACCTTAGTCATTTGATCAAATTTTAGTGTGAGAGTTTAATGCCTTCTTTTCTCAACCCTATTGCCATAATGGTGGGGTTGGTCCCACATTATTGGACTGTGTAGGCATTGGTCCTCATTTTATTCAACCTCCAGACAGGAGACGTTGCAGAATCATCAAGGAAGGAGGTCCCACTGTTATGATTGTTGGAGCTAGAAGGATGTCCATGGTACGTTTTCCACAATATAGAGAGATTATCGCCCAAAACAATGTTTTGTGGTGGTTGGACTTCTTGTTTGACCAAAGGTCACAAATTAGAAACTATAATTAGAGCCCTTCTCTCATTTTGTGGATGTGCCCCAAATCAAAATTCTTTAAGAAAAATTTCTATCTATCTCATTTTTGTGCATGTACGTTGTAGATACTGTCGGTAATTTTCTCGAAGAATATTCCACCACTGAGAAGGTGAAACAACATTTTATCAACATGTAAACTAAATCAACAATATTATAATTTCGGTTGAAATGTTGTAGGCCAAAATCTACTTGATTTCCCCATGCATGAGTTTACATTTCTCATACCCGTTGCACCGTATGTGTAAACACGTGTAGGGTTATCTGCATGCATTGGACACCGTCTGAATCCAAAAGCCATATTGTCGGGTCATAAGGTAGTACACATTTATAAACCACTAAAATTTATTCTATTTCTATTATACCGGACATTTATTAACTCAATTCACACGTATTTTCTAACGAGTACAACACCTTTTCTTTGTGCATCACTGAGGACACATGCCTGTTTTAAGTTGGAAAGCTTTGGTTGTGAATGAGCAGAAGAAACTTGATAAAATTCCAAGACTCAGATGTTTGGCCATCGAAGCACAAGGATTGAGTCGGCAAAAGATCCATAATTTCTTTCAGAGCTATGCAATCTCAGATATCTATCCTTTAGAGGCTTTTCAAATTAAAAAAAGATTTAGGTTTGTTTTGTGATGCCAAATATTGAGTTACTATAGTTCTAGAATTTTGATTTTATTAGATGGAAGTATACTAGAGCCATGGATAATATTGTGAACCGTTTCGGTAAGGTACGATTGTCATTCATTCTGTAATCCTCTTTTCATTTTCTTCTAGTGTATGGGCATTGTATGTACTACTACTAGTAACTGTGTTTTTTTAGCTTTTATTAAACTTAGAAGCTAAGCATGATCTGACTCCAAGAAGCACAAAGCAAAATCAATTCCATCTTCATTCTATTGTGAAAGCTTGATCTCATGATCTTTGGAAGGAATGCAGAAAAAGATTTCACTTCTGAGCAGAGAATCTTCCCCTTTTTTTGCCTTTAATAGTGCTCAAATGGGCATGCCCTAAATGTTTAGATAGAAAAGGATGTTCATTTTCTTAAAACTTCATTCTCATTTTTTCTCTTCTGGAGCTATATTGAGTGCTTAAGGCTAGTTTTTAGCCATATGATGTGAAATTCATATAATATTCTAGGAGTTCTTATCTTTTTTTTAAATGATAAATGGGTTAATATTGATATGAAATATATTTTAATAGGTAGAGTCCATAGTTATAAATGAGTTCTATTCATAAGGAATAGTTAAAAGAATAATCTACGGTAGAATCTCTATATGAGGGTTACTTATTTTCATGTTGTAGTTTTATGCTCTGTTTCAATGGTTTATGAATCTACAAAATTTAAGTGTTGTGAAAAGGTGTTTCTTGGTTCAAGAGAACATGAATGCAAGCAAAGAAAGATATAAAACTTCAAATGGTATGTAGAAACAATTGTGATATGTATATGGACTAAAGGTTTATTTGGAATAGAGCTAATCTAAGGAGATATTCAATCTAGATAGTTGACTCCTGAGTTTTGCACACTACAAAAAAAGGGTTTGAGTTGTATTCCTAAAAAATATTTCAAATGCATAACTTAGTATCAGCTTAAGTCGAGAAAGACGGATAAAAAGTCATCTGTTCTTTTGGCTCTAACTATAAAACTTATTTTACCCATTGAGAAGATATCGAGCTATTAAATGAAGCTCAGTCAAGAAGTGAAGCCTTTAGGATATTGGTTTCATTTTATTAGTAGGCTATAGAGATTCTATTCATTACTTACGAAGAAGTTTCAAAATTCCAAGCATAAAGGGGAGGATTCGGATCAAGTGTTCTACTTCGAAGAATGCAATGTGCTTATCAAGATAGGCACCACATTTGGAAGATGATTTCGTACTAGTGTTGCTCGAGTTCAAATTTCTCTAGCATGCAGGCTTGTTTTCTCTTTAGTTTTTCAAACCCTCACTCTCTGGAGTGAGGCAAGCTATTGGCCGTGTTGTCACATGGTAATTGGCCGTACTTTTGTCGACGGTTCCTATCTCTGCGAGAGTGTTTAATCATATGATGCCTACTAATTTGCTTTCTAGGGATGTCAGGTACGATTTTTAGCTTGATGTGTGTGTGGCCCGCAAGCCAAGCGAGCGGCATCTCCCATTGCTACCGCTCAGGCTCATCTCATTGTCTTCATGGTACTATTACCAATAGACCTATAGGTTGACTTTTGAGGAGAATCTAGTCCAAGCCGGTTAACCACCTCAGGTTGCAACACTTGGAGGGGTTCTACATCCGGAGGAGCTCCAACCCAATTAAATGTGTACTTATATCCAAGATGTTACAAAATCTGACACAATAGAAGAAGAGTGAGTTAGGATTTTGGAGGCTAACCCACATCTTAACTCCACCAATTATCTAGTGATATAGTAATCTTTTCCCCCCTTCTATCTGAGTTATTTAGTGCTTACAATTTGAACTTAATTCTGAAAATATGCTCAATTAACTAATTTGATGAGTTCCTTAGGGTCGTATTTGTTTAAGCAATTGAAGAAATTGTTGCTTCATCAAGATAGTTTGGCGGAAAAAATTTAACCAAATGAGTCTACTTTCTTTTACTGGCAAACTGACTCTACTATTGGT
>JAOVVI020004580.1:0-13853 GCA_028571085.2 Nepenthes alata | reverse complement strand
ACATTGGTAGATGGTATCCGAGATCGTTATTGTTAGCATTTTTTATTATATCACTTGTTGGACTTTGGCTCACCATTGTGTTTTCTTGGTTCCAGATTGAGTTGACAGAATTTAGCTTGGAGAAAATCGCATGAGAAGATGGTTCTAATAGTTGAATGATGAGATTTAAACTGTTATTGAGATTTATGTATTTTTTATTTTGTTTGGTTTATTATGATGTAGAAATTTAAGTGAATGAAATATTTGAAATGTAAAATTTTTATTATTTGATTTTAAATTTTTAGTCCGCGTGAGCGGCTCCAGCCACGTGTTTGGGTTTTTAGGCTCGAGTCGCCAAAATTTTGTTCTGCATATATATCCAGTAACATCTCAATACATAACTATTCAAAAAATCCTTCATGGTAATATCAAACCACTTAGCAAGTATACAGTAGTGTTTTTTACTCAGTCATACAAACAAGAAATTAATTAGAAGACTAGCCAATAAATTACAGCTAGTACAGAAGAAAGATAAACATATAAAATATAAGAATTTTTTATATCAAAAAAAGATTTTTAATTACAATCAAACTATATGGCAAAATATTATCATAAAATATCAATAATTTTTTTAATGGTCTAATTAATTTTTAGGAATAAATAGAAAATGCTATTATTAAAACTGGGATAGTATACGCTATTGCACTACATACGCATATTTATACTATTTTATGAAAAGCATGTTTTTTGCATACAGAGTCCGCTCTTCTATCAACATGCTCTAGAAAAATTATACATAAAACAACGAGTATTTAAAAAATATATTCATCTGTCGTTAATATTTGCTTTCTAGACGAACTTGTCTTATAAATTTATCAAAGCAAGTTTTAACAAAGATTTATTGAGTTTTATGCCTTCATATAGGACCAGTATGTATCCTAAAAAAGACAAAGGTAAGCAAGTACAGTTTCTTTCTTCTCTGGCCAAAGAAACTGTTCATGACTATGCCATAATACCACCACAAATATTACCCACTATGCCTACTACTTCTCCATATCAAACATCAACCTATTCATCTTCTTCCTCTTAACTATCTACCCAAACAAATTATTTTACTAAATCTATCAAACAACATATTACTATAATAGGCTTATACAAATCGTTATCTTTATAAGAATTGTTCAACGTTACCAATCTTATATTTCAGTCAAATCGTTTATACAGCAGATCCTTTGAAAACCTAACAATTTTATGAATTAATTCTTGTTGATTCAAATTTTATATAACTTAAGCATTATAGGAATTCTCATGATAATTCTATCAGTTACTCCATTTGTAAAATTAAAAAGATTCGACCTCATCAAGACTTAGCCATTGATCCTTTAGATATCAAACCGTTTTCTGTTCATTATCAACCCATAGGATATAATTATCAGGATTATAATGATGCATGGTATAATATATTTTTTCTTCGTTCCTATAGTCATTCCTGGTTCTTCAAATTTGATCAAAATTGTCTCAAACAAATTTTTTTTTGGTTTTCTAAATGGTGACTTTATTTTAACCCTTGTCCTAATATTTATCCGACTCCTATTAATGAAGTACGACTCTATTATGAAACACTAACACCTGTAATATTTCTTAAGCATCGTAAAATTACTTTTCATATTGATTATGCTATTCCGTGGATAATGTCTTGGGCTTTCACTTGTCGATATATTTATCCTGATGCACCATTATCAATTGTTCGAGACTTCAAAGTCAAATAGTGGGATAAATTTGATTTCACATCTATTACGCCAAAAAAGATTCAAATAGATATTCAAGCCAAAAAATTATTTTATCAAGATATTAAAGGGATATCGCCAAAAATATCTTGTTGCGAAAATTCTACAGTCGATGGCATCTATAATCAGATCTTCCATAAAGAAGCACCAACTGTACAAATTTTAAAAACATCTCCAACACCATCTGTGCATTCTTGTCGATCACGAAGGACTTCTCATCCACGACCTTAAATTCAAATTCATGACGACATTAATGATATACTTCAACACATCCGAGAATCACAAAACAGATCGTAAGCTAGAGCTACAAGTATAAAATTTTTATTGCAAAAGCAACGAAGAAGTTGGGCTTCCATTGCTAATGAAGAAGATCTTGCAGCTGTTGAAGCCGTCTTGCCAAAGATCTTGCTAACACTGAAGTAGATAAGGTGGGCTCATCTACATCATCCGCACCACTAGCCAGCCCATTTCCTTATGACCCAACAAAGGATCCACGCGGACATGCTCAAGATCCATTGGATCTTTAAGCCTATGATATGATCTGTAAAAAAAAAAAAAGCTTTCCACTAACCTTTTGATTGCATGTACTTATCACATCCCTACCTGCTTTTCTCCACTCTACAAATGATCACAAAGACATTTTTATCAATGCTACAGTACGCCAGCAAAATACTATTTATAAATAGTGAAAGCGTATGAATAAATAGTAAAAGTGTATGAAAGATTTTCAACTTTCTCGAACGATGTAAAAGCAAAGAAGTGATGCTAAACGACTTAAAGCGACTGCTAAAGATGGACAAGACGTAAAACAAATGAAAGAGACGCTTAACAACTAAAGCAGCGTCATCATTTTGATCCTCCAACTTTTGATCAACGGCTCAGATGAATTCCATACGGTTATATAAGGACGCCTCGACCTTATTTCTCAACAAGAGAAAAAACCAGAGGAGCTGAATCAGTGAGCTAAACACGAAGCCAAAGAGCAAGAAGCTTCATCTCTCCTCACATCAACTCTTATCGACCTTATAACCTTAGCTTTCCCCTATCCTTGTAACTCCCAAAGTGTGTTTTATTATGTTTTCCTTTCGAGTGTTGTGACGTTTGTAACCTCTGTCGTTCGTGTGTATTGTAAGCCTTGTATAATTTTCGTCAATTAAAAGCTTTGAAGATTTTTTTGAACTGCTGGTATCTCTTCAAATGCTTCAAATTGATATGATGCTCATCACATATATTGGTGTATCTAATCAATTATTTTTTTCACTAAATATTGTGACGAAGTTTAGACCTCCACTACCAGGGACAGTTCTCCATCTGCATCACTGCACAAACGGAGCCAACTCCATCCAATCTTAATTAAGGTGAGGCCAAACCTGTTTTCCATGATTCAAATATACTAAGCCTACAATAAAGAAAGGTCATTTCGATGGTGATATTTCAATTACAATAATTATACTCCATGACTATACAAGTATCAATCAATATAAAAACTAAATAAAATCATAAAGAAATAACAAAAGGTCAATGTTAACAATCAATGATAAGCTCGACTATTTTGAGGAAATATATGAAAAAAAGACACTTCAATCAAAGCCAAATGACAAGAAATAATATGCCTTCAAAAATATAGAACAAAAATAGAAAAAGGATAATAAGCTCAACATTAGCAATCAATTATAAGCTCGACTATTTGGAAGAAATATATGAAAAGATGAGACTCAATCAATGCCGAAAATAACAAATATCACGCCTTAAAAAATGTAGAGCCGCAATAGAAAATGGATAAAAAGTTATAAATGTTCACTAACCCATAAGATAACCTTTGTGCAACTTTCGTGGGACTTTATTGGATTCATATTGTGTGAATCTTATTCTAAAAAAGATTAAACAAAATAAAAATGTAGCTTAGTTAACCAAAAAAAACGGTGGCATCATGGCAACAAGTAGCTGCTAAATCATAGTGGACAAATGTAAAAGATGAAGTTTAGAAGTTGAAGGGCAAACCTTGGTTTACATCCTTAAGGTACACATACTCCCCACTAATCCCAAGAAGCACTACGTCAGAAAACTTTCTGAGTGTTAGATGCAAGATTGACAATCACTATGACATATTAATCAGTTTTTGAAAGATTCTTCACCACAAGAACTTTTGAAGACTACTGTGCCATCACAGAATGCAAATATAGACTTCTTTAAAAATACGAAAAAAGAAATACTATGAGATTATGTAAGAATCGAGATTTCATATATCGGAAAGCTAAATTAATTTAAGTAAAATTAATAAATAGTAAAAACTCAGAAGTTAGGAACTTACACCAAAATACGATAAAAATTTATTTGATAAAATCGACTTCAATTCCGGTTAATAAATAATAGAACGAATAATATGAACTAATTCGGTTAATAAATTCTCAAATCGATTAATAATCAAATTAATTTCGGTTGACAATAAGAGAGCCCGATCACCAAATTATCACCCGATTAATAACCGAGCTTCGCCCGATTGATTAAATATAACTCAAATCAAATCACCAGACTCGGTTTATAACCGAATAAGTTTCGGTTAATTAAATTAGTAGTTCGACAGACCTGAAAGTAGCCGAAAAGCTGCCAAAACTTCTGAACGACCTAACTAAAATTTATGATCAAAATTATAATTAGAAGGATCCTATAGAAGCTATATAAAATTTTATATACTTAGAAAAATTGGTGGAAGTTGGGAAATCAAGGGGGGACGGCCTACTTAATAAATTAAGCTAATTTATTACACCATTAACAATCAAATTTTAATTGGTTATAGGGGGTGAAGGGAAGGCGACGTTGCTTAGCCATATGACAAATGGAACAGGGAATTTCATTAAATGAATGTAATGCTTCTTTTACAACGGGATCACGTATTAATTGAATTCTAGAATGGGACACGTGTCCTAATCTGTAATGCCATAAGTCAACTGGTAATGAAACAAAATTAGCAGAGGGCTTTGCAATCTGCTTCGGGAGTTTGGAGAGAAGGCCAGCCAATGTATTTGGATGCACATCATTATGCAGCAGATAGTATAAACCATTTTTCTCTTCACCCATCCCAATCGTGGTCCAGGAGGCAAGGTCTTGAATCAAGCACAGGTTAGAGAAAAATAACATACAACAACGAACAGAAGCAGTAAGAGCTTTCACAGAAAGCAAGTTAAATCTGAAGGAGGGGACGCATAAAACATTGGTGAGTGTGATCCTGGAAGACAGTTTAACATCACCAACATGAGACACAGGCACTGTACTCCCATTAGGCAGTTTCACAAAGCTAACAATGGCAAGCCGTTTGTGAAAATACAGAGAGGGGTCGCAGATCATGTGATCTGTGGCCCCGGTGTCCAAAATCTAAATGTATTTTTCATTACAAGCAGAAGGGGCAGAGTAAAACTTAGTACCGGTCATGTGAGCCCCTTTGGACTGATCACCAATGGGATCAAAAGGGGTAGCAATTTCTTTAGCTGTTTGGGCACAGACAGCAGGTTCTTTAGACTGCAGTAAGTTCATGAGCTGCCTGAACTGATTCTTTGTCAAGGCAACTTTGTCTTCATCTTTTCCCTCATGATCAGCAATGGTATTAAAACTGGAATGATTGGCCGAAAAAGTATTCGTTCCAGACTTACCATGAGATTTCGGATTGACAGGGAAGCCGTGTAGTTGATAACATTTATCAACGGTGTGACCCGTTTTATTACAATAAGTACAAATTGGCATTTCGGCATTCCCAGCCTTATAGCATTGTCCAATGGTGTGTCCTGAGACACGGCAGTGAACACAAAAGGGCCTGTCTTTCTTTTGCATAGAGGCATGTTTCACGAATTTCTTAGGGTTAGTAATAACCCGTAAAGCCATCGGTTCGGTGTGAACAGAAGATAACATCTGATGATGTTTCTCCTGTTGCTGTATAACGGAGAAGACCCTGTTGATGGATGGAAGAGGATCCATCAACATAATCTGGTCCCGAACGTTAGTATAAGAGTCATTGAAACCCATTAAAAACTGAATAACACAATCCCTTTGATAGCGCTCGATGAGCACCTTTAGTTTGCCGCATGTACAATCTGGGATGTGGTCGTATATGAGAAGCTCATCCCAGATTGTTTTCAATTTACCGTAGTACATACTTACCGGATCTTGCTCTTGTAAGAGACCAGCCAACGATTTTTTTAGTTGAAAGATACGCGGTCCATTTTGCTGGGTAAAACGATCTCGCAACTCCTTCCAGATCTCGAAGGCGTCATCAACAAAGACAACGCTGGCCTTAATGGATGGGCTGATGGAGTTGTGGATCCAAGATACAACCATATCATTGCATCGACCCCAGGCTTCAAAAAGGGGATCGTTGGAATCGATGGGTTTCGGAATAGTACCATCGATGAAAGGCAGTTTATTTTTGACCCTCAAAGCTCGACGCATGGTTCTGGACCAAGTAGAGTAGTTGTCGATGGTGAGTAAATCGGCGACGAGAATAACGGCAGGGCTATCACCGGGCTCCAGGCGAAATGGATTTGTGGGATTTGAAAAATTTTAAAACCGCAAGAGATTAGGGTTACAAGCAGTCGCAGAGATGTCAACGTTGGACGTATCATCAGAAGGAGAAGGGTGTGATTCCATTTCTCTGATACCATGTAAGAAAAGGTGGAAGCTTTGAAGAACGGAAGCTTCAAGGAAAAGAAGATGAGAAGCAAAATCGAAGAAGAAAGGTTTGCAGCAAAGGTGCTGTTGTAATCAATGTTCTGTGGAGCATAATCAATCACCACACGATGCACAAGGCTCGAGGGGTGAGGCGGTTTTTATTAACAAAACTTGTCTAAAGGAAATATACAACGGGCCAAAGGAAAATGGGCTGAAAAGAAAAACTATCCTAAAATAAATCAAACAACACTAAAATACAAAATACACAATATATGACAAGATACAAGATATACGAAAATATGGAAAAATAATATCACGTATTTTCTAATACCCCTTCCTCTGCTGATGTTGTCTAAAGGTAGGATTCGGAAGGGAGTTGTGGTTTGAAATTCTTCCTCCCTCTTGCGGTAGTTGGGGACACAGCTACCATATCTCCTCCACCTGAGGTTATTGGCCAAGGAAGACGTTTATGGGGGTCCACCTTGGTTGGCTATTTTTTCGATACCCCTCCTCATCACCTGGCTGAATGTACCATTGCCCATTTCATCTGGGCGCGATTTGTTTTGAGCACATTGCAAGCAATGATGCGGGGTTTTTTTTTTACTTACAAAAAAAAAAGCTTGTTGGTTGGTCCGTGGATGCTTGATGGGAAAGCCATCTTCATTAAACAATTGCTTCCCGGAATGCAGCTGTGCAAGGAAATGCACAAATCATTCGCTATTTGGAAAATCTCTACAATGTGCCGGTTGATTTTTGGTCTCCTATGGGGTTTGATGGGTTGCCAGTGCGATTGGGAAGCCAATTCAACTATGCCCCAGAATTGCCAAAATTGAGAAAATTGATGTTGCTCGGATTTGTGTTGAGATTGATGCGGATGCTTCCTTTCCCACAAGAATTGTCCTAAAGTCGAGCTCCGATCAATTCTCTATTTTTGCCCCTGAATTTGTGGTAAATGTTGAATACTCTTGGAAGCCAACTAGATGTGGTTGTTGCCGACTCATTGGACATGAGGAATCCAAATGCAAATCTAAGAGGATTGTTTCTTATGCCGGTGTGGCTCATAAGAAACGAGCTATGCATATGAATCGATCTCTAATATTGGATCCACAGTAGGCCTGCAGAAAGTAGATGTTGTAGCTGACTGCTCTGCCAATCCCTTTGCCCCCTTCTTGCTAAATGTGATGCTGAATTGGTTAAGGACCTGGGAGTTCATTGCCCACAAGCTGCTGAGCAGATGGGTGTGGATGGGCTGGAGAAGGCTCCTGCCTCTTGTTCTTCTTTTACTGCTGATTCTCTTGGTATGGTTACATTTGTAAATGAGAAGGATCATACCAACACATTGGTTGGAAGCTCTCAGGTTGATGTTGATCCTGAGCAACCCAATGCAGCATCAGGTGATTAGGCGGTTCAGAACAAAATTGAGGCTGATGAGCTTCTGAACTCCATTCCTTCGCATGCTGATTGTCCAGGCCATGCTCAAGATTTGGTAGTGAATAATCAGCCCAATTCTACTGGATATCTGGTTATTCAAAACTCGTTAATGACTGGGACTCATACGCCTGACTTCTGTTCACCAGATAACATCAGTATGGCTGTGACTGCGAACCCAAGTTACTGTTGTCATGATCCTGGCTCTGCTCTTGGGATGCCCTCTGACAGTGGCAAACTGGAAGACCAAGCCCAGTAAGTGGCTATTGTGCTTTCGTGCGGTGATCATCATCTTGAAGATAAACACATAGAATGGCACCATGATTCATATGTTGAGGTATTGAGGAGTGGAATTTCAGCAGCTGGTACTGGATCCCTTGGCACAGGTGCTGCCCCTATACCCCATAAACCTATTACTGATGCAAACCAGTTGGATGCTCTTGGAATTTCAAATTGTCCAGAAGAGGGCATAGGTTCAGCCTTAAGCTCTTCAGTCCATGGTGTCCCTTCATATCCTCAAGGAGGGGACCCGAGACAGTGCACCAACACTGAGCAGCTGAGAAGGAAGCTTGCTGATTTGAGACAGAAGGATGCTGCTTCTGGTGCTCAAGTCGCTAACGCCGCTGTCTCTTCTCTAGTCAGTGGCCGGGACACATCCGCAGAAGGCTTTAGGCTAAAATCTATCCTCAAAAAATCAAAACGGTCTAAGCAGAAGCGGTCCCCTCCTTCTAATCATCATATCTAGCGTAGCTTGTTGGTTGCCCATGCTGTCTCGCCCTAGTGTTTTATAGGATCCGAGGTAATCGGCCTTCTGCTACAGTGAAGACCGAGGTCTTCATCGACCTTCATCCAAGATGTTTCTTTTGGCGTGATGCTACTGGTGCCGAGGTGTCTTATATACGGCAAACAACCGTGATGCCAAAAGGGTGTGGTGGTTGCCAAATAGGTGTGGTGCTGAAGTAGTTTTAGCTTCTTTTGATTTCCTAAGTTATCAGCCTTTCATGTTTGATTTCTTGTCTCCATGACTGGTATCAGGTTGTTCATTACTTGTATCATGGTGTTTAGGGGCTATCCTTGCTACTATACTCTACCTCCAAGTCGGCATAACACTTGGATTAGAACATAGGTGTTATAATTTTCTTTTTCTTTTTTAATGCACTTTACTTTCTTACCAAAAAAATCCACATCCTCCATCTCTTCGCAGCTTCTGCCGCACGCCACTGCTGCTACCGCATGCGTGGTCGGCCTTTTAGATAACCATCGTTGCTGCCAATTTTGCCCCCCGTCCAGCCACCATCCCTCACCAGTGAGCTCCTCTCTCTCCTCACCACGCCCCTTCTCCGGCGTGGCTTCTCTCTCTGCGCAACCTTCCACCCCATGCGCCACGACAACCCGCGACCCTTGGCATCACCGTTCACCTGTGCTGCCACCGCCGCCTCATCCTTCCTCTTCCTTCTCCTCCTCTCCTTCCTCCGCTTGTGAAACCCTAGCACCCTTCTCTCTCTCCCACCTCTTCTCTCTCCCCAATCCCCCTGCTTCCAATCCTTATCTTGTTTTCAATTTTTTTTTCTTTTAATATATATATATATATTATTTTCTATTTTAATTTTCTTATTCCAAAGTCTAAACTGATATTTGGATAATAGCACGAGTGCTCCTCGGGCACCAGCTCAATTGATCCAAATATCCGTCTAAATTTTATAATATTTAATTTATTTTTTTTTCCATATTAAAATTATCCAAAATCATAATTAATATTAAATTAATCCGAATAAAATTTTGATGTATTACAGTTTTGTTTTCATCTCTTTCTAATTATCCCAATGGAATTGTTGTCTTTAGAGATGGAGCTAGGCTCCTATTCTCGGCAGAGAAAAGATTTGTATTTTTGGACTCTCAAAGTCTTGTGATGTTTTGTATGTATCCGAGTTAAAATCTAACCTGCTAAGTATTAGTCAATTTTGTGATGAAAATTTTAAAGTTGAACTTTTCAGGACAAGTATTATATTTGTGATACAAATGGCTCTCTTGTGTTAAAAGGCAAGAGAACTCCTCATAACCTCTATGATATTGAGCTTGACCCTATCCTGTGATGTTATCTCACTAAAATCGATTATATAGAATTGTGGTATCAACATCTTGGTCAATTAAATTTTAAAATCTATCCAAAATTTCTAAGAAAAATTGTGTTTAAGGCCTTTCAAAAAATAAACTAGGGCTAGTCATCAATCGCTAATTAACATTAACACCTCGTGTTCCCTTGAACGGATCTATATGGATCTTGTGGAATCTTCTAGGACTGAGAGTTTAGGCGGTAAAAGGTATGTTCTAGTGATTATGGATAACTACTTTAGATATTCTTGGATAGATCTTATACAAGAAAAATTCAATACTTTTGAACATATAAAATTTTTTTGCAAAAAACTCACTAATAAAAAGAAAAGTCTGATTTTGTGAATTTGCAATGATCATGGAAAAGAATTTAAAAATTATAGATTTGACAATTTTTTTAATGAAGAAGGAAAACAACATGAATCTCTACACTAATCACACCCCAACAAAATGGGATTGTAGAATGAAGAAATTGAGTTATCCAGGATATTGCTAGAATTATGATGCAAAAAAAAAAATGTAGCTATACTCTTTTTGGGTAAAACATAAGTACGATTTGTCACATAATTAACAGGGTCTACCTAAGACCTAAGATGGATAAGACCTCCTATGAATTTTGGAAAGAAAAGAAGTCTAATATAAGGTGTTTTCATATTTTTGAAGTAAATGCTACATACTTCAAGATAGAAAAAATCTAAATAAGTTCTACTCTAAAATTGATGACGAAATATTTTTAGGATATTCCCATTCTAGTAGAGCTTATCGTATGTGCAATTTTTTGTACTCAAACTGTAATGGAGTTGATCAATGTAGTTGTTGATGATGTCCCTAGTGAGCAATCTAAAGACAATGATTGCTCGGACTAAGAGGTTGATTAAAATGTGTCCTCTCATGAATCAGCTCTTACTCATATTCCCGGCGAGACTTTGAATACCGTTTTAGTCAAGGAACCTTCCGCTAGAGCCAAACTAAATCATCTCAAAGATTACATATTAGGTGATTTGAGTGAGGGGATGAGACTGCGTCATCATGTCTTGAATCAACTCACCTATGCTTTTTATGTCTCCCACTTAAAACCGAAAAAGGTTGAAGATGTCCTAAATGACGAATATTGGATTAATGCCATGCACGAAAGTTAAACCAATTTGTTAGAAATGAAAAAAAAAAGATGTGTGGCCCTTTGTTCATCGATCTAAACATACGAATGTCATTGGTACCAAGTGGATCTTCTAATGAAAATAGTAATATTACGCGAAATAAAAACTTGTCTTGTGGCTCAGGGACACATGCAAATTAAAGGGATATATTTTGACGAGACCATTACACTAGTATTTTTTTTTGGTAAGTAAGTAATTGTATTAAAATTAAAAGATATTTACACTAGTAACTCGTCTTAAATCCATAAAAATTCTATTATCCATTGCCTGTACTATGGGTTTCAGACTTTATCAAATGGATATGAAAAATACTTTTCTCAATAATATCATCCAAGGGAAAGTTTTGTTGAGAAACCAGTGGGATTTATTGACCCCTTATTACAAGACCACATATATAAGCTTAAAAAGGCCTTGTATGGTCTTAAACAAGCTCCAAAAGTTTTATACGAGTGCCTCACCCTATATCTTAGTGACCACAACTTTATTAGGGGTAGTGTTGATAAAATACTTTTTGAAAAAATTACTGCAAAATCCATGATTGTTGCCCAAGTTTATATTAATGATATTATATTTGGTGCTATTGTAGAATATTATGCTCACAAATTTGCAAACTATATGACTTCTAAATTTGAAACGATAATGGTAGGAAAACTTACATTCCTTCTAGGTTTGCATATTAGACGACTTTCTCAAGGAATCTTCATCTTTCATACCGAGTATGCTAAGGATCTTGTTAAACCTTTTGGGTTAGACAACAAAACATACACTCGAACACCCATAAGCACTTCTACCAAATTAGATCATGGTTCCACTGGGAAAAGCATCGATCAGACACTTTATAGAAGTATGATAGGAAGTCTCCTCTAATTAAATGCAAGTAGACCCAACATTACCTTTAGTGTAACCGTGTATACTAGATATCAATCCAACCATAAAGAATCACTTTTAAGTGCCATCAAATGAATCATTCGCTATGTTAATGGCACATCAGATTATGGGATCTACTATTTATGTGACTCTAATTTTGACTTGGTTAAATATTTCGTTGCCGACTTGGTTGGAAATGCCAATGATCATAAAAGCACCTCTGGTGGATACTTCAATGCGAGCTCCAATCTTGTAGCTCGGATGAGTAAGAAGCAAAATTCTATCTCATTTTCTATGATTGAAGTAGAATACATTACTACTGGTATGTGATGGACCGGATTATTCTCCAATGAATAACCTCCGTCAATGGCTACACACACTCTAAAGCCCATAATTAACCTATGGACTCTACAAAAAATCCGGCAGAGTTTCCTCTGCAATTGGACGAAAAACAGATATACAACCTGTTCAAAATCAACCTGCACAAGAACACATCTAACAAAAGGCTTAACTCAAAGCCTACAACACACCACATAGGATCACAACAACTGCCATAAAATCCATGGCTCCAATACAGTACCCCTAACTACTATACTGGATCTAGAGAGATGCCATCTAATATGAAACAAAACTCAAAACATTAATACAGACGCAAAGCATACTAAATCATCATAAACTGCGGAAGCATATAAAACCATAAAATAACAATAACAAGCCACGCCCAACTCTGAGTTGCTGCCTACAATCCGATCCAACTCTGAGTCCAAATCCTTCGCACACTCGACATCCAGCTAGTCTCTTCAAGCAAGCTTCTCCTTGCTCTAACTATCTGCGTCAGCTAAGTGTTCTCATTTGAAAGGAAAAACAACTGCAAGAGTGAGCTAACAGCTCAACAAATATTTTTTTTGGTAAGTAATTAATTGTATTAAATTAAATTAAAATGTACAAAGAACTATATTTTTGTACCAAGTGTTTTGCCAACTTGGAAAAAGAAACATAGAAATAAGGGAAATCCCTTAACACATGACAAAAGTCATTTAGAAAAATTACAGAGATATTCGATTACTGTAAATAAAAAACTCAGCCGGGTCTTGCAGCCACGCCAAGCCACTCCGTCCTAGGAGCCAGGAAGGCACAGAGGATAAAAATAATGCACTCCGGGAACACATCAAAGCACTCTGTCCAGATTGAGGAATAACACTCCGTCTAATCCACTCCGTCCAAGGAGACAACAAAATACTCCGGAAAAAGAAGAATCACTCCGTCCAATCGAGCCAGCACACTCCGCCCAATTAGGCAGAGAAATCACTTCGGAAAAAGGAACACCGCAAGCACTAACAAAGACTCTCCATCCAAAATGAGGCAAAGAAATTCAGTCACCTCACTTTTTTTTTGGGGAGAAATTAACCGGGCCTTGTTGCCATTCTACTCCGTCCTAGGAGACAAGAATACACTCCGGATAAAGACACACGCTTCGAAAGCACAACGAGAAGGCACTCTGTCCAAAGAGTAGAATATTACTCCGGCTAAGCCACTCCGTCCAAGGATACAAAGGGTACTCCAGATAAAGGAAGCACATGCACACCGTAAGTATAAACAAGATCACTCCATCCAAGTTGAAAAAATCACACCGTCCATGTGAGAAACCAACACTCCGTCCAAGGAGTCAAAAGAAGCACTTCGGAAAAAGTTCACTCCGGAAGCTTCAACAAAGACGCTCCGTCCAAAATGAGACAAAGGATCTAGCCACCTCATTAATTTTTTTTTTCGGCCACTCCGGGTTCAAGCCCACAGCGACCACAAAATGGAACTTCGGAATCAGTCTCTCCGGCCTCAAACGGAAAAGACACGGAGTTCGATCATA
>JAOVVI020004579.1:0-17471 GCA_028571085.2 Nepenthes alata | reverse complement strand
ACAACAATCTGATTTCTTTGCTACAAATAGGCAAATTCATTTTCTTTTTGCTCCCTCAAGCTTGTTGAAAAATACTTCTCCATGAAAACATCTACAAACATCTCCTATGAAATCTACTCATTTTCTAATCCCATAATTTGTTTCTTTATCGACCACCAATGGTTTGTCTCTTCTTCTAACTTGTAAGAGGCAAGAACAACCTTACTTTCCTCTAGACAGCGAATAACTTCAAAGACATTCTCAATTCACCAAATCCAAATTTCAGCTTTGTTAGATTTGGATCATCCATAAATTCTAACACCCTCTCACTGGTAAACTGATCGTAAACATTAGCCACTGGATTTGCCATCATCAGCACTATGTTTCGAGACCCTTGGGTAATGGACTCCATTACATCAACTATCCTGACCATAATTGCCAAGTATTCCTCTCCGTACTCAAGGCAAGAGCTTAGCCTAAATCCAGCTTGTTTGGATGACATTTTTTAATCCTATCACAACCCATACAACCTCTTGGATCCCACTTCTCGCCACGTCCCCTTACCGAATTCAAACTATTAACGGAATTAATCTATCTTATCTTAATTACTCATATTAATAGGTTGATCCGTTTTTTAACTTAAGTCTCAAAATAAAGTTGTCATAAATCCTAAAATCTCAAATCAACCTTAGATGTGAACTATAAGTCAATAACATCATCTGACCTAAAATATAATAACTAGCCAAAATACAAGATCTAAAATTATCACACCTGAAAGTGGCTCTTTATACTAACTACAAATGACATCAATAAATGCATAAGAAGATATGTCCATAAAAAGTCAGAGTAACCGAACAACCATGTAAGAAAATCAAAATCTAACTACAATACTCATAAGAACTGTAATGTACTGATTTTCAAATATCATTATTACAGATAATTAAATTAATATAATCAAGATTAGGCTTAAATGTATGTGAAAAGATAGTATCAGAAGCCAAATGAGGAATCGGGAGGCCGATGCCCCGAGTGGTGCCTGAGGCGTGCCCAGGGCACGCCGGGCAAAACCACTGCACCAGGCAAAATCGCCGCACCTGAGGCGTGCTCGAGCGTGCCTGAGGCATGGGTTGTCACCTTGGCGTTCGAGCACCAACCTGTGTATAAAAACGCGCTTGAGTTTTCACGCGTCATTTGGCAACGGTCAAGAGAGAGAGAGAGAGAGAGAGCGAAGGAGAAGAGAGTGAAGAAGGAAATCGAGGCTCTCGGGTTCAAATCCGACTTGGAGTTAGTTAAAAAAGTTATAGATTTGGTCGAAATAAGCACACTCATACCTTTTTCTCTCTCTTCGCACTGTTCATCCAGTCCCCTTGGGTATTTTTGTCTCGATACCCACCTATATTTTTATCTTCATATTACCCATGACTTGAGTATGCACAAATGTAAATTTCATATTCGAATTCTTAGTTTTGATCATTTTTTCGCATGTGAAACCCTAACGCACGTCCGGATGCTTTTCCTCACCTATTTTTGGGACTTCTGCATAAATTGACTCTAGAATATGATTACCCATCCCTCAAACTTGTTAATTTAATAATTGGGTGTCTGATTTGGTAGTTTAATGCGAAATTATGCCCACTGAGACCCTAACCCGCACCTCCTTTGGATTTTATCAAAACTCTTTGTAATGTATACATGATTTAGCTTTAAAAATTTATAACCCTAATTTTATGGACGTAGATACTCTATATATTTGGTATTTATGCACATATATTTTATATATGTTAATTTTATATATTCTAAAATATTATCGAACATAAATATTGATATTTAACCGCATGTACGTTAAATATATTAACTTATATATGCTTTAAAAATTATGTTACATGCATCTATGAAGGTATTATTGTCCGAAAGCTTTAAAATTATGTTTGGTTTATGGTGATAAAATTTTTTATTTTTTTCATACTTTATGATAGTCATGTATAAAATATAAGTCATGTGAAGACCTAAACCCATAAGAAATATCAAAATTATGTAAGTATACAAAGGGAATGCTACAATTTGATATGCTTATGATTCGTTCTCTCAGAGTGAGAATTTTATGAAAGAAATTTTGTAGACTTTCCTTTAAAAAATAAGAGATTGTAAAACCTGAACCACAAATTTATATTTCAAATGGTAGTATTCCCTAGTATGTCATAGATATTATAGTAAAAACTCAATAATTATCCTAATCGTATATTATTGCGGGTGATATTTCTTGGCATGTCTTAAGATATTATTGTGGAAGTATGAGGATTACCTCTAGATCACGGGGGACATGGTGGCATATATGATATGACCCCGTATATTGAATTAAAGGTATATCGGTCACCATGGGGTGTTAAGCTGTGTGGGTTGTGCCCTAAAATGTGTGAAAGTATACACATTTCTTTCATCATTCTACCACACCATTAGCTAGTAAGGCCTACTGGCCTTAATCCGCAAAGATAATAGAATTTCTGCATGTTTTAGAAACCAAATAAAGAATAAGTAAAACAAAAAAGATAATGTGTTTCAGAAAGCGCATTTACTCATATTTTATATATTTGCATCCACACATATTGCTCCTATTCCCTTCTCTATTTTATTTTGAATATATTATATATTTTCATTGATTATATTATATTTGTTGAGTATTTAGCTCACCCTTACTATTTTCATTCCTTCAGATGAGCATGAGCGTCTACCTGACGTAGCAGAGTAGGGCTTACGAGTTGGCTAGGCTGTGAATCTGGGAGGAAGAGCTTTGTGGATTTAGTTTTATAGTTTTACCCCTTCCTCATGAAGTGTTTGGTTCATTGAGATGATTTATATATTGATATATATGTATGTTGATGATGATGATGATGTATATGTAGTCTAACTTCTGCTTTATTTGATGGATGTAGATACTTCTATAGATTTTTACGATTTATTTAGGCATCTAGTGGTATCTTGTCTAAGATGATGTCATAATTTAAATTATGATGTCGGTGCCATGTGTTTTGCTGTGACTTCTGGATCCTGTATTGTGATGCTGTGGCTATATTTTATACTATATAGGGATTTTGTACATATTTGTATCAGTTTGATAATCATTTTATAGTCAGAATTCAACCAGATTCTAATTAGAAAAAATATGATCCGTCACAAGAACAATGCAATAACTAAATTATTACAAAAAAATAGTCAATTGAAATGAAGATAAATCATCCTACGACTACTGTTTCGAAACAAAATATAACATCCAATTTCTTCTCATTCCTAGTCTAATTTCCTCGAACCTGCTCCTCAGCCCTAATCCTTACTT
Organism: Nepenthes alata; assembly: GCA_028571085.2. Classification (NCBI taxonomy): domain Eukaryota; kingdom Viridiplantae; phylum Streptophyta; class Magnoliopsida; order Caryophyllales; family Nepenthaceae; genus Nepenthes; species Nepenthes alata. Next base: position 14,161 of record JAOVVI020004579.1, on the reverse strand, counting down.
GTAAGTATCCGAGCCCATTTATTTAGTAAAATTAGCAAAAAATAAAAGTAAAAGTGTGCCAAATATTTAGCAAAGTATATAAGTTAGAGTGAACCAAATATTCAATAAAGTATATAAATTTATATAATCAATGTATATTTTTCCTTAAATTATGATGTAAGAACAATAATCCAAATTTCATAAATAAGATCATGAGTTTCCATAACAAATATTCACAACTTTTGAATTCACATTTTCAGTTCTTAAACTGAAACAAACTATGCAAATCATGCTCAACAATGCTAGTCTTATAAACCAAGGACCAGTAAAGTTTTACCAATAAATGAGCGAATAATTAAAACTCTGGTTATATTTATTTTTACACTACCAAAAATATTACACTTTTATCCAGGAACAGTAGGTGGACCATCATACATATAATCCTATAGATGGGTTGAATGTCACTTTTACCCCACAAATAATAGGTTTAAACCCCGATTATCATTATAATATATTAAGATATGTCATAATATATCACCGCTAATTTCTACAATGGTCCACAAATAAACAAATGGAAGATCTACACAAATACATATAATTTTTTTATATTATCTCATATCGAAAAAAATATTTTTAATCCTTTGACAAATTGTTAAATTTTTTTCATAATTTTTTTAAATAATTATCATGTAGTGTATAAAAACTCTATAGAAATTTAAATTTATAAATTTAAACATACAAAGACTATATTATGAAATTTTTGAACATGTGAATTGTTTATGACAAGAATTGTAGTGAAAATAAAATAAAAATCTATGATTTCTACTTTTCCTTTCAATTGTCAAACCTATAAGGACAACTTATAACAAATTCAAGACATGTAAAATATATATTTAAGAATTTATAATATATTGGAACATTATATATAAAAATTAAAGCATATAAAAGTATTTAAATAATAATTCATAACATGCTTGAGTATTAGTTTAGAAACTAGTTGAGAAACATAATATCTATATATTAAGAGTACTATTTGATAAATTTTACAAAGAATGGGGTTGTGAACTCATGCATATAAATTATCAATATTTTACATACAAAATTATAACACACATGGGTATTGTAACAAAATTTAAAGACATACATGATCAATATTGTAGAAAATCAATTAAGAAGTATAATATATATGGAATAAGAGCATAAATTTTATGAAAGTTTCATGGAACGCGAGTAGGATCACATGCATGCAAATTATAAAATTTTTAGTTATAAAAATATAATATGTATGAGTATTTAAAATAAGAAATATTCAACGAAATAAAAAAAATTAGCAACAAAAGAAAAATGGCTTAGGTGCACTTGAATTAATCGATTTTTTTCCCAAAGATTGCTTATTTTCACCTCAGATTTTTACTTCTCCTACTTATTTCTCCACTTTTCTTACTTCTTTTTTACCTTACCTCTCTCGTCTCTCGAAGCCTAACTGAAAATGACCCAAAATTGGCTAAAAAATATGTTTTTATAGCCAGCTTCGCCATCATGGGTGGGTCAAGCGTGGATCAAATGTAATTGTATTTGTGTGCCTATCATGCCTGAACAGCGCACGAGTGTCCCTCTAGCGTTTATTTGGTGTTAGCAATCTGCCAAGGCCATGCACGAGCGTTTTCTAGGAGTGAATCATACATAGGTAATTTGTCAACAGTACGTTCAAGAGCCAATCAAGTATCCTTCAAGGGCAACCCTTCTATCTAAAATACACATGTACATATGTCGAGCGCCAATTAAGTATCGCTCAACCCGTGTGATTCGGTCAAAAAATTAACTTTGACCCAATTCTTCATTTGACCTCAAACTTATCTTAATCTAATTACTCATGATCAAAATTATAAGTAAAAACTCGCACCGTAGATGAGGGACATGTCAAGTATCCGATTAAAATTATATATTCCTAGGGCTATCCTAGATGTACAATGCTATTTATCAATTGCTACTCCATCTCGAGAAATCAAATGGCTTAAGTGCTCTACCTTTAATTGACCAAAAAAACATTTGATCCTTTTTCACATGAATGGAAGTAACAAATAAACCATGCCACCTGTGGGCTGACATTCGATAGAGATCCAAGATCCTTGCCATGAGTAATGGTCATTTGATCATTGATTTCCTATCCTTCTTAAAATTATATATAATTATAATTACCAAAATGTTCTTTTCTTAAAAATATATAAATATCCCTACCTATTATCTCTTCACCAAAATTCTCCACTCTCTCTCTATTATCTCATTCAATCTACTAAGTGAGCTAATATGTTCTCATGCTGCATTGACCCTTGCTCATACATAGAGTGATTATAAAGCATCTTATCACATAAAGTATTTATACACATGCTTATCATTGAGAACTCACAATTTTGTCAATATATGCCACTCATGTACCTGATACATTATACCTAACACTTGGACACTCAAGCCTTATATCCAATAGTGGTCTCAACATTCGTGAAATCAATACATCTTATAATGCATCTTAGTCACTCAGGCATACTTGAATGCAACTACCCTCATATCTCAAAAAGTAACATGCCTGGCAACCATAAACTGAATCTCAGGTAACATATTGTCACCTCATTTTGTGTTTGTCATGTTAGTAGCATTCTACTCACCTTGTGACTTTTAGATAGACCCTCACCTCTAAAATTCATCCTTCAATTATAACATGCAAAATCACATCATGAATGCAATCAAGGGTCTAAACCTCCATCCCAGGTATCATTTACACTGTGGAATCCTTCGGCTCTTACTAAATAGTGTCCATTCTGCACCTGACTTTATGTAAACTCTCAATCGTCCTTACAACATTCCAAGAACTCATAATTCATAGCATGCTAGCTCACATTCATAATGTGTAGTGTCTCAACACACTATGATAATCGAGGGATAGTAGAGAGCTCAAACATCATGTTCTCCCTCTAGAAGATATTATGTATTTGTAGGGTTTGAGTAAACAATGAACTATTCAACTTTCAAAGCAGATATCTAATTTTTTTCAACCCAAAAATTCTGTTCCAATTACCATAATTCATAGAAAAGAAATCATTCAAAAATCTTAATAATTTTATTGGTTGCATTATTGTAAATGACTGATCCAATAAAATGTTTTGAGGTTCCATTGAGTCGGTACCTACCTTATTTTTTTAATTCTTTAATTTTGAACCCCTTTTTTTATTTTCTTTTAGAAAATATGAATTAGTTGAGGATTACCCATTTTTTGTTAATATCTATGTGGCTCATTTTAGCAAATGTGGCCAACGGCCTTAAGCAGTTCAATTTTGTGATCAAGCCGGAACCAATTTAACAGCCAGGGCAGTTTCTTACTCTCATCTCGTAACGATCTCAGGTATTGGTTAAAACCGCCATCTGGATAAAATTTATCCATCCGACAGTTTCCTAAATGGTTAATAAGAGGAATCAACCATCATTCAATTTCTATAAAAACTCATCCTCTCTGGCAAGAATAGGGACTAATCATTTAATATTTTCTCAAATAGTGAAAAGTACAACCATAAGACGCCAAGAGCGCACTTTCTCTCTTTAACTAAGACACCTTTATAAGAGCACAAACCCTTAGACAAAAACATACTTATTTTACATCCTCTATCTTTTCTCTCATTTAAAAAAGATACTAACTTGAGTGTCAAAAAATATATTAGGGAATGAGTTCCGACAATCCTTTGACTTTTTTTTATGATTGTACAAGATTTAGATTAGAGACGTACGGAGACCGAGCACTTTTGACACCCGATGGATAAAATTGAAATCTCCTTATCCATACAACAATCAGGATTCTTAGACGCATCACTGGCGCCGTCTATGGGAACATGACTAAAAGTTTGATAACCACAATCCGAATAATAACATGGTGAACACTAGAATATAAGTTAGCACACCAATCAGAGACGCTACTTCATGTGGCAACTGCCTTCCTGTGGGCAGTCAAATAGATGACCATCCTAACCCATATGTGCATGCGCTAACAATAAAGATGGATGACATCTTCAGGGCCTTCTAGGCCATTTGCACACAGCTGGATAAGTGATCGAGGGGGGCTTCATCCTTGGCCTCCAAAACTGCAATGTCCAAAAGAAAGAATAGGGAAAGAAAATACCCTTCTAAGAAGATTTGCCAGCAAGATGACCCCAAGACTCAAACAACCTCAAACAATAAAGTCCCATCATGACTTGAAGATCGCCTAAGCTTTAGAGTTCAAGAGGATAGCCCTAAGAGGTGAAACCCTCAATACTCTCGGGATGACAAGAAGCCTACATATCAGGCAGGACCCTCTTATAGTGAATGTCCTCAAAGGGTTGCGAGCTAGCCGATTTCTTAGTCTGTATAGAACCCCCCTGAATTGAGAAATTTTATCAATAAAAAGAGGATGGCGGCTCCTCTCCAAATGGAAGAGAAAGTTGAAAGGATTTTGCAGCATATTTTTTGAGAAGACACTGGAGGAATAGTTGTTGATTTGTGAAAATCTCCATTTACAATGGAGATTCGGACGCATTTACTCCCTCATAAGTTCAAGAACTTAGCTCTGGATCCATATGATGGAAATACTAACCCTATGGACCATCTAGACCATTTATATACTCTTCTAAGCTTTCAAGGCTTAGATGAGGCGGCAACGTTTCTTTGCTTCCCTCTGACTCTTAAAGGGGACGCCCGAGCATAGTTCAATCGGCTTCAGTAAAACTCTATTAGGACTTTCTAGGATCTAACCGATAGCTTCCTGTCCCAATTTGCCTCCAACAGAAGGGAGAAAAAGCAGCCATAACATTAGGTAACTTCTTCAAGCATCTCACCCACAAGGACCCGCAGACATTCAGAGAGATCGAGGCCATTCCTCGAGACTATAGCAGCCAAGGAGGCCAATAAAGCGAAATGGCCAAAACAAAGGGACCAGCTCCACCAAGAGACGATGGAGAAAAATAGTAAGAACAGGGGAAGTGTGGGTCCCCACGGATTAAGGAAACAGCATAAGTCCAAGCTAGCACCAAGAAGGGAGTTCAGATACCTGGACCTGACTTCCTAAATGACTCTCGCACCAATATCCTAATGGAGATTCGGGATAAAAGATTCTTCAAATGGCAGAAGGAATTAAAGAATTCCTATGGAAGTGACCAGTCAAAATATCGTCACTACCATTGGTGCAAGGGCCACACCACTGAAGATTGCAGGACACTACAAAATAAAATTAAAGAGCTAATCTAGAATGGACACCTCAATCATTTTCTATAAAGACCCAGACAGGCTTCTGGTGGAGCAGAATGAGATAAGACCGAGCAGCCAAGGAATCGAGTAGTAGCTGAGGTCGTGAATTCACCACGTGTCTGACTCGGGATAATATTCCACAGAGGTTGAGACTGGCCGTCATCCATAAAAACCGATATAGGAATGATGTCATTAGCTTTAGTGATGAAGACTTGACACATCTAATTTTTTCACATTCTAAACCCTTAGTTGCAATTGCACTCGTCTTTAATGGTGGCGTAGACCTCCAATTAAAATGAATATTTATTGATAATAAACGTTTAAATAATTTACTTTAGCTCGATACTTTTTTAAAAATTTGGATTAAAAAGAAGTCAATTGAAGATCTCAGAGGGACCCCTATACGGATTAGATAACGAACCAGTACCTATACAGGGGGTCATCAGGCCCCAAATAACGCTAGGCACCTATCCAAAAGCGGCCACCAAGATGCTTTCCTACTTGATTGTAGACCTCCCATTGGTCTACAATGGCATCCTCAAACGTCCATGTTTAACGATATTTGGAGTAGTAACTTTGATCCCGCATCTGAAGATAAAGTTTCTGACTCTGTTCGGCATTGGCGAAGTCCTAGGTGATCAAGTGACCAGGCGGAAGTGTTACTTGTCCCAAATCACTCAGATGCCCACCAGTCAACCAATCAAGAACTTTGACTTACGATGAGACCACATTATTGTAAGTCCAATCTGGAGAGTCGACGATCAAATCTCTTTGAACTCCAATAATATAAAAAAGTATGTACAGATTGGAAGTTCTCTATCTGAACCCCTCCGAGGTCAACTTATCAATTTTCTTTGACAGAATTTTGAAATCTTTGCCTAGACACCTGGCAATATGCTGGGGATACTGATCGAAGTAATGATTCATAAGTTAGGCCTGAATTTCGATCATAAGCCAATCAAGTAGAAGTGAAGGAATTACTCGGTTGAAAAATTAATTGCCATTCATGAGGAGGTAAAGAAATTGCTTGATGTCGGATTCATCAAAGAAGTTTAATACCCTGATTGATCATCAAATGTGGTCATAGTGAAGAAAAGTAATAGGAAGTGGAGGATATATGTTGATTTTATTGACGTCAATAAAGCTTATCCGAAGGATAGTCTCCCATTACCGAGGATTGATTTGCTTGTAGATTCAACATCCAAAAATGGACTGTTATGCTTTATAGATGTGTACTTAGATTATAACCAAATTTGGATGAACCTGGAAGATAAAGAGCATATAGCATTTATGACAGACTAAGAGACATATTATTATAAAGTTATACCATTCGGTCTAAATAATACCGATGTAACTTATCAATGGCTCGTCAATAAAATATTCCAAGCATAGATCGGACAAAATATGAAAGTATATGTGGACGACATGCTTATAAAAAGCAAGGCGATGACCATATTTACGATCTGGACGAGGTGTTCAATGTCCTTGGAGTATACTAGATGAAACTTAATCAGATTAAGTGTACTTTTAGAGTAACCTCAAAAAAAATTTTTGGCTTCATTATTTCACATCGAAGAATAGAGGCAAATTCTGAAAAGATTAAGGCAATCTTGGATATGAATTTGCCTCAGACAATGAAAGAAATCTAAAATTTAACTAGGAGGCTAGTAGCACTCTTCCACTTCTTGGCTAAGTCAGCTGAGAAGTACTTAAATTTTTTCAAGGCTCTGAGGGGAACAAAGGCTACTAGCTTCCAGTGGACTACCGAATGTGAAGCTTCATTCTGAGAGCTCAAGGAGAATCCACAAATCGGCCGTTGTTGACTTCTCCTCAAAAGGCGAGGAGTTATATGTATATCTGACTGTGTCTAAAATCGCTCTGAATTGGGTCCTAATTTGACAGTAATCTGACAGGCAATGGTCTATGTACTATGTCAACAAAATCTTAACTGACCTTAAACCCCAATATTCTCGTGCCAAGAAGATAGCTTTGGGGCTTGTGTATTCCATCCGAAAACTTTGATCGTATTTTTAGGCGTATAAAATTATTATCTTGACTGACCAACCATTGAAGAAAATTTTACAAAAGTCAGATATGTCAGGACGATTGGTCAAGTGGGCCATTGAGTTGTGAGAGTTCGACGTGGGGTTTCGAACGAGGTCGTTCTTAAAAGGCCATGCCCTAGTGGACTATATTATTGAAACAATGACCCAAACTCTAGAATCTCTTGACCTTACTAAAGCCGGTGGTCATCAAAATACTCCAGCATGGACTTTGCACGTAGACGGCTCTTCGATGTAAGTTGGTTGTGGAGTTAGAGTGGGGCTAAAAATAGTCGACGAGTCAGAAATAAAGTATTCAATGACCCTCATATTCCTAGCAACAAATGATATCGCTAAGTACGAGGTATTACTTGTTGGACTTAAATTGGACAAAGAATATTTGGCCATAAATCTTATCATTTACAATGACTCAAAAGTTATTATTAATCCGCTCCGAGGGAATTTTAACGCTAGAAAGCCACAGCTTTCCCAATAGCTCTCTAAGGTCAAAAGTTTGATCTCAACATTTGATAACGTAGAAATGATCTACATCCAACAAGGAGAAAATGTGAAAGTTGACCAACTTGTAAGGGCTGTAGTGACTAGAGACCTATAACAATTTGCATGAGAAATACGTGAAGTTCTCAAAATTCCAAGCATCAACAAATCGGAGCTAGAAATTATGCAGATAACCAATGCCAACAACTGGATGACTCCTTACGTGAACTATTTGTTTGACGGCATATTACCAGAGAACTTAGATGAAGTCAAGCATGTGAAAAAGACAATAGGCTGGTACACTATTATAGATGAAAAATTATACCAACGTCGGTACTCCATCCCATATCTACAGTATCTCATGCCAGAAGAGGTTGATTACATGCTCGGAGAGGTACACCTCAGTATTTGTGGATCCCATGTTGGGGGGGACAATAACCTTATTTTCAAACTCATGAGGTAATGATATTATTGGGCAACTATGAAGCACAATGCCATGGATTTCATCCAGAAATGTGAGAATGCTAGATACATTGGAACCTTATCCATCAATCACATACAGAACTCCGAGCTCTACAGTCGCCATGGTCGTTTGCACAATGGGGGATCGATATTTGGATTGATTACTTCACGAAACGGGTCAAGATTGTCCCACTTGCTAGAATAACATAACAGAATGCGACTGAGTTCATCAAACAGAACATTATATGTAGATTTAGTATACCCAAAATCATTGTAACTGATAAGGGGACGTAGTTTACCAGCAAGTATTTCACAAAGCACGGTGCTAGTTTGAAGATAAAGTTGGTTCACACTTCCATCACTTATCCACAATGTAATGGGCAAATGGAAGTTACCAACCACACAATACTACAAGGTTTGAAGATGAAGCTTGAGAATGTTGGGAGCTCCTGGTTGGACAAACTCCATCCATATTATGGTTGTATACGATGACATCAAGAGAACCAACCCGCAAGACACCCTTTAGTTTATGCTACGGGATCGAGGCCGTTATTCCAATAGAAGTTGAACTTCCTAGTCTCCGGGATAAGTCTTTCGATTCGTGTAATAACTTACAAAGGTTTCAAAAAAATCTCAATCTACTTGAAAAAACCCGATACAAGCCATGATTGTAGACAGCGATTTATCAACAAATGGTTGCTAGATACTATAACAAGAAGGTGAGGACATGCCAATTTAAAATAGGAGACTTAATGTTATGGAGCATTGAAGTCATTGTCGAAAATGCCAATCGGAGAAAGATCTCACCTAACCGGGAAGGGTCATTCCTAATCTCGATCATTTTCAGAAATGAGACGTACAAATTACATACCCATAATGGCAAACTAGTCCCTCGACCTTGAAATGCCTCTCACCTCAAAAAATATTATCAATAATTAAATGTACGACAAGGTAATATTTATATCATGAGGAGTGCTTGTAATTTTTGTAACATTTTATTAATAAAATAATAATTATTTATTCATTCTTGTGCTTGCTTACTCTTTCATTACATTCTATAACCTAGGATGCCCCTAAGAAAGGTGTAAACTACACTTGGTGGTCAGTAAAACTCAATCACGTAATTGACTGACCCAGGCGAGGTCGGTAATTAAAACTTGGCCATGATACCAAGCGGTCCAAATGAGGCCAAGGGTTAAAAACTTATGGGTTTTCCTTAGAAGCATGCATGCAAAGACCTTCAAGGTAGCATTGTCAGCTAATCATGGTCCTATAAAAACTTAAGTTAAACACAAAAATGGTCTGATACTCTTCAGTCAATTCGAGGAATAGTAGCTGTGTGTTAATAATGACTTAAGTAATATTTAAGGTCTGACATCTAAAGTGTCCGATTAACAAATACACTTACGTATATATGCCAAGAGTAGAAAGAGAGAGAGTGGTCTGAAGAAAGAATCTTCATTTATAAGGAGAAATAATTACAAGTAAATAAATATATATATATATATATACAAATGATTATTCTGAAGGAGGGAAAGGCTGAGAAGTTCCCGGCAGAGGCTCCTAGGAGTCCGCATCGTCCCTGGGATGGAACAGCACATTGAAATTATGGCGAGCGTTGGCATTCTTCGAATAAAATACAGAAATAGGAACACCAAGAGCCACTATTTGGACAATATGCTGACATAGGCTAATACCTTCCTAGTAGTTGCGCTCCAACATCCTTTTGATATCATCCGGATGAATGGAAGTCTGGAGCTCACTCTCAATTTTAAAGTTTTGGTCTCTAAGAAAGATGTATTTCTACTTCATGTCAACAACCTCACGTTCAAGTTGAGAAATATGTTCCTTTGCAACCAAAAGTTTTTCTCTCTCTATATAGTTGTGAACCAAATGGTTGGTAGCGCCAATAACATGATTGGACATTTCTTGAAACTGTGAAGAAAATATCAAGTATAAAGGGAACAATGCAGATACTAAGGAAGAGTTCGGTCAATACCTCAGAGATGAAAATGCTCCCTAGAGGTGCATCATTGGTGGGGACCTCCAAAGCCACTTGGACCTCGGGATCTGAGGGCTCTAAACCAACCTCCTCTGCCACCTCATGAACTCCTCCAAGAATAACATCCCCCTCAGGCTTAGGCACCTGGGGGTCAGAACCAAATACTCCAACAACTGCTTCAAGAGTTGCTTCATGTTCGGCCTCGGGCGTGGGACCCTCCAATAGAGGCACATCAGCCACAATGACTTGTCCTTCGATCTCATCTTCACGCTGGACCTCGAGAAATGGGGGCTTAGGAGAATGCATCTCTGCAACTTCAGCATGAAGTTTCGAGGTGACCACTTCAGTCTTGCTGGTCACCTAGAACTCAAGTAGCAGCATCTCCTCAGTCTTACCAGACTGAGTCTCGCTGATCCAGGAATGTTGGGTAGGGACTCCTTGGACAATGGAGGCAGAACAGCCAGTATCCCATATGAAGCAAGTGTTGGACCAGGGATCGGCATATCTTTAACCACTTCCTCAGCAGCAACAGACTCTGAAGAATCAAAACCTTCAACTAATCTAACGGCCCCATAGGCTTAGGCTAGGGAAGATGTAGAAGTCGACTCCAATCTGACTGATGGCCACTTTCTCCTTATTAATTAGTCAATGGTAGCCTCGTTTTCAGAAGTGGACTCAGTCGAGGCCTCTTTATGTTCAAGCGCTTTGGCTGATGGCTCTTTTATTTGAATGGTCCTAACTTTCGAGGCCTTTTTATGCTGAGGCGCTTTGGCCGATGGCTCTTTTATTTAGGGGGCTTTAGCCTTCCTCTTATATTTTCTCCTACAAACCGACGATTTTGAAAGAGACTCCAAACCCTCAACAACAAGCTTCCATTTATCCTCAGCAAGGGATTCGGCAAATAGTCGTCGGTTCCTTTTATTTTCATTAAAGGCTGTGGCCTTTTTCGGAACAAGATCTATTAACGACGTCTTCTTATATTCCAATACATTAGTTTGGAAGGAAGAAGAGACCCAACCCGACTTTTTGTAGAGTTCCCATACAGGAGGAACCGCCAAGTAAAAAAAATCTGTCTTTCTACCTCTTTGTGGAGTCAGGGTTTCTTTTACTCAAATCAAATTCAGGTCGAGGAGAGACTGAAATCCAGTCTTTCCCATGATGAAATTGAAAAATAACTTTCGTGGCCATGGCGTTAAATACCAGGCCGTTAATATGGGAAAAATGCATAAAGAAATAAGATACCTCACACCATTTGGCGGTAATCTTGCTATTGGTATATGAAGCTCCACCATTATTTTGTACAGTTCCAGTGCCAATGGAAATCGGAGACCACCTTTTAAGTGGGTCTCATATATAGTGATATAACCCTCCGAGCTCTCCCGCTGACTCCAGGTAGAAGATGTATCAAGAAACTCAGAATCCTGTACAGAGCTCAAAGGTACTCAACATTGTTGGATGTTAGGACGGACAGGATATCTTTGACACTGGGAGCCATTGAGAAGGAAAATCTCCGACAACGAACAAAAACGGTGAGAGAAAATCAAAAGTATGAGACAAAAGCTTGGGGGTCTATTTATAGACAAAGAATGAGGCTCGAAACAACAATGTTGAATTTGAAATTCAAAAGACTCGCCTCATCATGACACTGATATGTGTTGACCGCTCATTAGCTCTGCCGCACATCAAATCGCCTGATATCAGTAATGATGACTTGTGTGTTTCCAATAAGCTGTATAGTATTTGAAGAGGCTTGCATTTAATGCAACAACTAACGGCAAGTATAAAGACCATCGGGTTAATTGCCCTCGTCTGATGAAAGCCTTCGGACTTAAAGTTTTTTTGTCTGACAACCAATGAAGCCCGTTAGATTAGACCTTGGTTTTGGATAGAAGATGCCTTCGGACTTCATACCAAATGGCTAAATTTCAAGCCTCCTACCATGGGAGCTAGTGATGAGTATTGTATTCGACGGCCTAAAAAAATCGGCCCAAAGCCATTCTAAGCTAGAGGACAAGTTTTAGTGGCCCAAACCATCTGTGTGGCCCATTTCAGCAAATGTGGCCAACGGCCTTAAGTAGTTCAATTTTGTGATCAAGTCGGAACCAACTTGACGGCCAGGGCGATTTCTTACTCTCATCTCGTAACGATCTTGAGCGTTGTTTAAAATCGCAATCTAGATAAAATTTATCCATCCAATAGTTTTCTAAAGAGTTGACAAGGAAAATCAACCATAGTATAACTTCTATAAAAACCCGCCCTCTCAAACAGAAAAAGGACCAATGATTTAATATTTTCTCGGACATTGAAAAGGACAACCTTAAGACACCAAGAGTACTTTCTCTCTTTTTAACTAAGACGTTTTTATAAGAGCGCAAACCCTTAGATAAAAACAAACTTATTTTACATTATCTATATTTTCTCTCATTTGAAAAAGATATTGACTTGAATGTCGAATGATATATTGGGGAGTGAATCCCGCCAATTCTTTAACTTTGTTTTGTGATTGTACAAAATTCATATTAGAGACGTACGGAGACCGAATATATTTGACGCACGACGGATAAAATATAAATATTTTTATCCGTAAAACAATCAGGATTCTTGGACACATCACACACAAACCAAACAAACCCATGCATTGACAATTTGAACAGTTTATTTCAACCAACAATTTGATTTATTTTGATAAAATCTAAATCGTAATATACAATTTGATTGCAGATTAACCTCAAATTTATACCAAGTCAGATCATGTTCATCCTCAATTTATAGCATTGTCAAGAAAATTTACTGAGCAATTACAGCAAGCGAGTAAACTAAATTCCTGCAGATTGGGATTGGTAACGCACACCTGTGCCTACTTAATTAGCTTTTATTTTATATACATTGAAAGCTGTTTTCTTAAATAAAAGTGGAAATATGCATTAAGTCTCGCTTGGCCCATTTGAAAAACAAACAGAATTGTAGATAGCTTGTTAATTAAATTCCTTACATATGTATATATCAATTAAATTTATTAATTTCAGCGGCCTATGAGCCAGCACCTCAAGTAGTAATAATGCTATTTAAATGCTCTGTGACAGCTTATAAACATTAATGCTGGATGGTTTAAATATTCTTTTGTTTTTAATACTATGTATTTCATTTGATTTTTTTCAATCAAAGAAGCTAAATTTTAACCTTTTTTTAATATATGGATTTTATCAATTTAAAGTTTTTTTAAATTATAATTGAGAATTTTCGAATGGCTATTTTGAAGTGTAAATTTTAAATTAATATACAATTATAAAAATAAATTATTGAAATTGACCTTATTTGAACTGAAATTATGCAGTAGGTTTAAAGGTGCATTTATGCCTTCTTAATTTAAAAAGGTTACGTAGATAAAAATATATTCTATTTCTACAAACTTACCCCAAAAAAAAAAAAAAATTTCTATTATTTGTTGGACTTTTCCAAAGATGTTGTCATGGATACAGATTACACAAGCTAAGTCCACAAATCATAGTTAGCAATTAAAAATTTTAAAGAGGTGGATAAAACGTGAAAATAAATATACAATAGAGGAGTTAGTGGGACATGCCCCAGATATTACTAGAAGGTACCATATCTCCGGGCAGGAGATCCTACTTTGCAAATCATGTGTTTTATTTCTTTTTAAATTTTTTTTATTTTATAAAATTTATATTTTAAAAAAATTTAAAAAGGAGTAAAATATCTGCTTCGTAAAGTAGGAACCCGGTCACATATTCTTCTTTTTTTTTGTAAGTAATTAATTGCATTAAAATTTAAATAAAATGTACAATCAACTATATTCTTTATCAAGTGTTTTACCGACTTGAAAAAAGAAACATAGAAACAGGAAGTCCCCTAAACCATGACTAAAGTCATTAATAACAGGATTACAATA
>JAOVVI020004577.1:3178-17475 GCA_028571085.2 Nepenthes alata | reverse complement strand
CCTAACCAAAGAAGATGGTTCTCCAACCTGCAGCTTGGAGGAAGTACAATAACTTTTTGTCAACCATTTCTCTCATCTCTTGGGTACTGGCAGATCGGGAGGGTCCTTCTCTAAGGAGAACCTCTGTCCTTTTATCCTCAAAACAATCCCAGATTCCCTCCGGTCGGCCCTCTGCCGCCCCGTCTCTGCTGATGAAGTCCACCGGGTTCTGTTCTCAATTGAAGACAATAAAGCCCCTGGCCCGGATGGTTTTTCTATAAAATTTTTTAAAGCTGCTTGGAATGAAATTGGTGACTCCATTATAGAAGTTGTTCAATATTTTTCCCATCATGAAAAAATCTTGAAACAGATCAATGCGACCTTGATCTGCTTAGTCCCGAAAATCAAATCCCCTGCAAGAGTCTCTGACTTCCGTCCCATTGCATGCTTCAATGTCATCTACAAGATCATCTCTAAGATCCTTGCTGGGCGCCTTCAAACTTTGCACCCCTACCTCATTGGCAATTGCCAAACTGCTTTCGTTGCTGGTCGAAACATTGAAGATAATATCCTGCTTGCTCAGGACTTACTTCATAAATACCACATCAATAAAGTGGCTCCCCGTTGCGTGCTTAAAGTTGATCTGATGAGGGCTTTTGACTCTATCCATTGAGACTTTATTCTGGCTGCCCTTGAGATGATGAATTTTCCCCCCACATTGGTCAATTGGATAAAGCAGTGCATCACTACTACCTCGTTCTCCATCAATTGGAATGGTACTTCGGTGGGATTCTTTTGTGGCGCCAAAGGACTTCGGCATGGGGAACCGCTCTCCCCCTATCTCTTTGTGCTAGGGATGGAAGTCCTGAATGGGATCTTGGATAGAATGGCTAGGACTAACCCGGACTTTCAGTTCCACTAGAAATGTAAAAATTCCCGTATTGTGATGCTTGGGTTTGCTGATAATCTGCTCTTGTTCTCTAAAGCAGACCGCAATTCCGTTCGAGCTATTAAAGAAAGTCTTAACATTTTCAGTAGCCTTTCGGGTCTCACCCCCAACTTGGATAAGAATGAGATCTATTGCTGTTCTGCCAGTGAGGATACCATTCAGGGCATTCTTGACATTCTTGGTTTCAAATGAGGGAATCTTCCTGTCAAATATCTTGGAGACCCCCTTCTCACCACGAAGCTTTCCATCTCAGACTGTAAGCCTCTCCATGATCGAATTCAACAGAGAACATCTTCTTGGAAGAATCGCTGGCTCTCATTTGTTGGGAGACTCCAACTTATCTCCACCATCCTCTCAAATATCCACACCTTCTGGGCCTCCATGTTCATCCTCCCCAAAATCATTTTGAACTGAATTGATAAGACCATTCGCTCATTTCTATGGCACGGCTCCTTTTAAGGTAGATACTCTACAAAAGTTGCCTGGAAGGATGTATGCACCCCGAAAAGGGAAGGGAGATTAGGCCTTAAAAACCTGTGCGCATCCAATAAAGCTCTTTTGAGCCGTCATTTCTGGAGAATCATCTCTAAGGATCCTGATTCCATTTGGGTTTCCTGGACTCATACCCACCGGATCAAAGACCGTTGCATCTGGACCATAAAAATTCCTAATTCAGTCCCTTGGAGCTGAAAAAAGTTGATGAAGCTCCGGAATGCTCTCCGCCCCAAGATCTGGTATGTTATTGGAAATGGAGTGGACACTTTCCTCTGGCTTGACCATTGGCATCCAATGGGACCGCTCTGTGATCGTTTAGACTCGAGGATTAGGTGTATCACTGGTCTGCCCCTTGATGCAAAGGTAAAAGACATAATCATTGATGGAAACTGGAGGTGGCCTAACCTGTTTGACATGGAGGTAGCGGATATTGTGGACAGTATGCCGCCCTACACCCCTGACCAGTCTCGCAGTGATGGGGTTCTTTGGACTGCTGACCGCTCTGGGATTTTCACTGCTAAATTCGCGTATGGGATCTTTCATGGGGCCAACGAAGCGGTAGTATAGTCTGACCTTGTCTGGGGCCCCATGCTCATTCCGGCCCTTGTCTTTATTCTCTGGTTGGCCATTCAAAATAGGCTAAGCACTCTGGATCGGATTAGCAGATTCCTTCACTGCTTAGCGAACTGTGTTCTTTGCTCTAATGGGGTAGAAAGTCATAACCATCTTTTCTTTGACTGCCCTTTCTCCTCGACTGTCTAGCGACTCATGCACCAGAAGGCTGGTCTTAATTGGCCTTGCCCTGACTGGCATTCAAATATCCTGTGGGCTTCCAGCAGATGGAAAGGTAAGAACCTCAAAGCTCGCTCCTACAAGCTCACCCTCGCGGCCTCTGTTTATTTCATCTGGAGAGAGAGAAATCATCGAGCCTTTAAGGATTCTGCGTGTAGCGAAACCCAGCTGGCTTTCCTGATCACAAATACGGTAAGGGGTAAACTGGAGTCATCCCATCTTACTGATGCCCGTAGCGACAGATCTATTTGGAGCAGATGGAACATCCCCCCTGCGGTCTTGAGATCGGGCACAGTCATCTGATCTTTAGGGCTCTGCTGTTATGGTTTATTTGTCCTTGCCTTGAGGAATCTGGTATCCGGAGTATTCTTTTAGTGCGTTTTTATTATCCAGCGCTGGTTTTGCCACTTGGGAACTCCGAAATCCGGAGTTCTTTTGCCGGTGTTTTTTTTCCTCTCCTTGGCGGAGTGACTTGTATCCGGTGCTGTTATTTAATAAAAAAAAGCTTTTGGGATCTCCGTAATCCGGAGCTCTTTTGCCGATGCTGTTCTTTCACTTTTGGGTGGATTGACTTGAAGCCGAAGCTGTAATTTGTTTTTCTGGGATCTCCGGATTCCGGAGCTGTTGGCGAAAAAAAAAAATCTTTGGACATAGTCATGTCGTACTTCCGGAGTGCATTCCCCCTATCCGAAGTGTTTTCGTTGTCTCTCTGAACGGAGTGCTTTCGTTTATCTCAATTTGGACGAAGTGACTTTTATCACTTGGACGGAGCATCTTTGCTCATGCTCCGGAGTGCATGTGGTTTCCATTATCAGGAATCCTCTCTTTGGAAGGAGCACTTTTTCGTAGTGCATCCGGAGTACGTCTGTTTTTTTCCGGAGTGCTTTCTTGTCTTCTTGGAAGGAGTGGCTTGGCAGCATGATCCGGAGTCTTACTCCTCCCAAAAAAAAAAGCCTTTCTTTTCAGTTGTGGCTCGGATGGGGTTCTATGCTGTTATGGCTGTACTGGGTTCCCAGATGTGGTGCCTATTTTTTCTTCCACTTGCTGCTGCTGAAGCACTGTCCATTGGGCGACATGAAACCGGATGTTGTCTTACTGAGTGCATTCCCTGGTTTTTTCTTCTGGTTTGCTTGGCTGTGCACGGCGGCTGGACCATAGTCAAAACTCTTGGCTTTTGTGGAATCCGGTTTCCGGAGTGCTTTGGTGAACTCCGGAATCTAGAGTATTCTTTTGTTTGCTTCTGCCTTTGTGACTCCAAATTTCAGAGTTGTTCTTGAGGATTCCGGATCCAGAGTGTTTCGTTCTTTCGTCTTTCTATGCGTCTTTGCGAGGAAAAAAAAACCTTGTCTTTTGTGGAATCCGATTTCTGGAGTGCTTTGGTGAACTCCGAAATCCAGAGTATTCTTTTGTTTGCTTCTTTTGTTGGAGCTTCTCACAACTCCGAAAATCGGTCCTTTGGAGGCCCAAATTCCGGAACTGATTCTCTCTTAGGCCGGTGTAGCTTGAGCTAAAAAAAAACCTTGGCTTTTGTGGAATCCGGTTTCCGGAGTGCTTTGGTGAACTCCGAAATTCGAAGTATTCTTTGTTTGCTTCTTTTGTTGGAGCTTCTGAGAACTCTGGAATCCGGTCCTTTGGAGGCCCGGATTCCGGAGCTGATTCTCTCTTAGGCCGGTGTGGCTTGATATCCAGAGAGCATGGGTCGAAGTGACTTTGCAGAATCCGGAGTTCATTGTCTGGAGGCCGGAGTGCTTTGCAGAATCCGGAGTGCATTGGACGGAGTGCATTGGCGTTCCTCTTTTGTGGGGCGGAGTGGCATTGTGTCTCTGGATGCCCGGAGTCCTTTTGTTCGCTTTAACTGGCGGCCGGAGTACCTTTGCTCACTTTATCCGGAGTTCATTGGACGGAATGCACTGGACAGAGTGGCTTGTGATTCCGGAGTACCTCTGCCCTCTTCAAGAGCGGAGTGGCCTGGTTCTCTTTAAGATTGGAGCGACCTTGTGTGTGGTGGGGAAAGAGTTGATCTGAGACTGCCTCCCTCGCCTGTTCTCCTTTTTATGCTTTCGGAATGCTGATTTTGATTTTGTAATTTTGTTAGGGGACTCCCTTTTTCTATGTTTCTTTTGAAACACTTGGTAAAGATCATAGTTTCTTGTACATTCTATTCTAATTTTAATGCAATTAATTACTTAACAAAAAAAACTTCAATTATGATGTTAGCAATATGATTAGGGGTCCTTTCATTGGCCTCATCAAAAGTTTTTCGGTTACGTTCTTGCCAAATGAAGTAAACAGCAGCAGCAAGAGTGAGCCTAAAAGAGAGTGACCTGGCATTCTTGCCTCTCCAATTACCAGACACCCACTCAATATTCCTCTTCCATTCCTGGAAGGGCTGGGAAAACCCAGCCAGATGACATAGAAAGCTCCATATCTCACTGGAAAATGGGCATCCAAAAATTGACTTCACCAGATAACTTCACCCTGCTGAATAACCTCAGCAGGGGGAAAAGATCCATGACATAGCTATTAGGGGTAGGAGGGGGAAAAAATTTAAGTTGGGTACCTGCAACCATGGAGTCCTTTGAGACAATATCAGCCCATGACTTCGGAAGCTGGGAAACCGACTTCTAGAGCGCAGACGATAGAGCTATGTCAAAACTCGGCGGAGGGCCAGAGCAACGGATTGAACCAGCGTCAGGGGCGCCGTCAACAGCCAGAAGGGACACAACACCAGGAGCGAGGGAGGAAAAACATCCACCAGCTCAATCTCAACAGAAGGACCAGGCCCCAAAGAAAGGTCACCAGGAACCATAAAGGGAGAGGATGAAGGAGAGGATGAAAGATTAGATTGATGTTCACAAAAGGGGGGGAGGATGGGCGAGAAGAAGGCGCGCAAGTCTCAGCAGAAGGACTCACAAGGGAGGGAGAGAGGGAATCAGAACAAGAGGAGCATGAATTTGGGTGGAGAGCAGACGCCATGGGCGCCGGAGTGAAGGAAACGGGGGCGCACAGCTAGGGTTTGGACGAGGCAAAAGGACTTCACTCCAACAGTTACGAAGCACCGACTCCGGATCATCATTCAAGTAAACGACAAAAAAATATATATATATATATATATGGCGGAGTGGCCTTGGGATTCTGGGAGGCCGGAGTGTTGGTGCCCTCTTTGGGTGGAGTGATTTTGGACGAAGTGACGCTAGACGGAGTGACTTTGGATGGAGCTCCTTTGTCCTCTTAAAGGGCGGAATGGCCTTGTGGTCCTAGGAGGCTGGAGTGGTTGTGCCCTCTTTGGACGGAGTGACATTCGACAAAGTTCCGGAGTACATTATTATATCTGGAATGAATTTGGATGGAGTAGTCTTGTCCGCTTAATCCGGAGTTGGGTGGTGTGTCCAAGATGGCTTTGTTTCTTGGTGGCCGGAGTGTGTTATGCTCTTTCTGGACGGAGTGGTTTTGTTCCCATTTCGGAATGTTTTTGTTCCGGAGCGCATTTGGTTGGGATGGATTTGTCCCCTTTGGACGGAGTGCTAAATCTTTTGGACGGAGTGCATATTCTCCGGAAAAGATGGACTGCTTTTTCAAGGCGGAGCACTTTTATTTTGCTGACGGAGGTCTTTTGTTTTTTGTCGTTTACTTGAATGATGATCCGGAGTGGCTTGGTGGGTTCAGGCCGGATTGTGAGTACATGGCTATGAGGCCGGAGCTGACTTTGGCGGAGTGGCTTGTCTCTACTTAAGTCCGAGGTGTCGTGTAAATTGGACGTAGTTGTGTCCCCGAGGATGGAGTTGATATCAAAGAGGCCGAACTACTTTTTGTATTCCTTATGGACGGAGTGGCCATAGTGTGGTCAAGCCGGAGGTAAATTGTGAGTGCATACTGACGTGGACAGAGTTGGCAGTGCCGTACCAATTTTCCTGTTTATGGAGGAAATTCTTTTTGTTGCTTCGGTTGTACGTTGTACTTCTAGAGGTGTTAATGCATCTAATGTATTGTTTACTCGGGGTATGCCCTAGCGTTTTATGTTTTAAATCCAAGTCAAAATACTTGGAGATAAAACATATATTTTGTAATTTTTTCTCCCATTAATCCAAAATACTTACTTACCAAAAAAAAAAATAGCAGAACATGATGCAGGAGATTACAGAACTAAATTGATAAGACAGGCTTTAGAAAGCAAAAATTGATTTCAATTCTATAGATTATAGAAAATTCCTTCCCTATCAGTAAAGAACCCAACCAATGGACCCTATTAGCGTAGGGGGCGAATAATCAATGATAGATTGTATTTGCACACAATCAAAGCCAGTAACAGTCATCCCATCTTGTGGGACATCCCTTTTTGTGGGATTCAGTATAGTACATCGGTCGGTAACAATAAACTACCCTCTAGGTTAACACCCTGAAGAAGGGCAGACCACATATAATTCTATGGACACAGTTATCCTTGATTACCACAATAACATTCT
The DNA here is from genome assembly GCA_028571085.2 of Nepenthes alata. Taxonomy (NCBI): domain Eukaryota; kingdom Viridiplantae; phylum Streptophyta; class Magnoliopsida; order Caryophyllales; family Nepenthaceae; genus Nepenthes; species Nepenthes alata. The sequence continues at coordinate 10,797 of JAOVVI020004577.1, read as the reverse complement.
AAGCATGTCGAAGAATCTAACCTGACTGTATATCAGTCATGGGTCCTAATTAAAGGTATCAGAAATGTTTTTCCTTATTATTTGATAACTAAAAACACTTTTTAATTTCAGGAATCAGTTAGAATTTCACAATAACTCTTCAATCAGTTTTAGAATATCCAGTAACTTGCTAAAACCCTTCAATTTTTCTTTAGAATAGACAGAAACAGTTTAAAACCCTTCAGATTTCTTTCAGAATATACAATAACGGTTTGAAACCCTTCAGTTTTCCTTAAGAATATATAGAAATAGTTTGAAACCCTTCAGATTTATTTTAGAATATACAGTAACGGTCTAAAACCCTTCAATTTTTCTTCAGAAGTCCACAGTGATTTATCAGTATAAGTCCATGTAAAATTTTCAGAAACAGATTACGCTAGAAGATTTATCTCAGTACAGATAAACTTTTATACAATAGATATTATTTTCTTGGTCTCCTTGGACGGAGTGTTTTGTCTCACCATGGATGGAGTGATTTTCTCTGTTGGACGGAGTGACTTTGCTCGTGATTCCGGAGAGCATGTGTTTCCTTTTTCCGAAGTGCTTTATTGTCTCCTTGGACGGAGTGGTTTAGGCGGAGTTTTGTTTTTTCCTCTATATGGACGGAGGGCCTTTGTCGTGCTCCCGGAGTGCATTAATTTGTCTGTATCCGCGGTGCTTTCTTGGTTCCTAGGACGGATTGAGTTTACCGTTACAGTAATCGAATATTTCTGTAATTTTTCTTTATGACTTTTGTCATGTGTTTAGGGAATCCCTTCTTTCTATGTTTCTTTTTCCAAATCAGCAAAACTTTTCTTTTTGGCAAGTGAGTATTTTGGATTCCGGTACATCGAAATTCCACTAAAAAAATAGTATCAACAGATAACTGAAACAGGGGAGTCCCCTAAACCTATGACAACAGTCATTAAAAAATAAGGTTACAATAATATTTGATCATTGTAAGAAAGAAAATCCAATCGGCCAAAGTGAATGAAGGATCACCCTACCACTCTAGATCTTCGTCACATCAGCATCGTCTAGCCACTTTGGATCAACACCACTTCGAAGCAAAAAATCTGCATCCCACATCACTCCGGCTTTAAGAGTAAAAAAGGCACTCCATCATGTTAAATCCACCCAACATGATGCTGATGTTAAACTAGAAGCAGTGGATGCAAGAGGCTAATGCTGAGAGATGCTCTTCCCTCTCTCTAGGGTGTCGGTTTCATTTTCAAATCTGCTTCAAATCTGAATACTGCTAAGCGGCGCGTGGCGTCACTGGGCATCTCCAGTGCCGGCAAGGCTGTCTCCCAGCTGGTGATGACGACACTCCCCATGGCCTCCCCTCTATTTCCGCCCCCCATCTCCTCTCCACTGCCATTGGCTTCGTCAGCCGATGCTCTTCTCTGTCCCTCCTTCCCTCCTTTGCACAGAAACGCCTCACTCCAGGCCCCTGGGCTGATGCTGCCTTCCTAGCGCGCCTGAAGCCCTTGGAGCCTTGCAAACCCTCCATCTTGTCGTCCCCTTCTCCTCTCGGTTCCTGTGAATCGATTGATGAAAGGTGTTCCTCCGTTGTGCATTTTGGATGCGCTGAAGCCAAGATCGCAAACGATGCGGCCTCTGGTAAGGTACTTTCCTCCCCGCACTCCTTTTCAAATAAGGCCCTTGGAAAGCCTCCATCCTTCTGGGTTGAGATTGTCCAGGTCGATGGCGTTTGCCCATGTTCCCCTCTCAAATTTTTCCCCCCATTTCTTCCAAGGGGAAAGTTGTCTCCATCTCTCCTGCTGCTGATGTCATCAAGCAGAGCCGGGAAATATGGAGCGCAACACTTGTGGGGTTCTTTTCCGAAACTCCTTTACATTTTTTGGCGGTGAACTCCATCGCCCGAAAAATTTGGGCGAAATTTGGGATTGAACATGTTGCTGCGAAAGAAGATGGCTTCTTTTTCTTCCGTTTTGTATCCGAACAACAAATGGCACTCTGTCTATCTAGAGGCCCATGGACCTTTGGTAAGAAACCCATCTTCCTCAAGCGCTGGCAGCCTGGGATGGAGTTGTCGAAGGACTCTCACCATGCCTTTCCAATCTGGATCTCGTTGTTCAATGTGCCGGTCGAGTTCTGGACCCCCTTGGGGCTTAGCTGGATTGCTAGCGTGGTCGGTAGACTCCTTTATCTTGACCCGTGCACAACCCGCATGGAAAGACTACACTACGCAAGGATCTATGTTGAAGTGAGTAATATGGATTCTCTTCCTTCAATAATCAGAATTAATTCTGATGTGAATAATTCGGCCAAGGCCACCGAGATTGTAATTGACTATCAGTGGAAGCCTAAACATCATGGAATTGGTCGTCTGGTTCACCAAAAGAGCTCAAGGACGTTACCTGCCAATGTGGTTTCTAAGGCCAAGGATGAGATGCCTGAGACCAGAGCTTTGCTTTCTAACTCTGTTGGGGAATCCCTCGCGCAGGTGATTCCTCCCACTCCCCCTGCTTTGAACCAGGAGGAGGCTGTGAGGATTCGATTGGCTGGAATCCATCCTATTATTGGATATGTGTCGGATTCCCATGTTGAGATTTGCGTTGCTCCTGTGATCGATGCTGGTGATATGGTTCTGTTGCCTGTGGACCCCAAAGAATTGATTCAGGACTCCTCGGTTGATTTTGTGGAGGGGTCTATTTTGGATGGTTTTGACTCGGTCAACTCATTCGCAATCCTCCAAGATCATTCTCTCGATTCAGTTTTGATTTTATCGCCTCAGGAGGGCTCCCGCACTGCTCATGGCAATATTGCTGGCAGTCCTCCCATTTATCCAGATGCCCTTGGCTCTGGCTCTGATAATGAGCTGAACCTCAATTTTATTGGTGAGCCTGTTCAGCATGGTGCTGATCATCCTCCCAACTCTCCTGTGGGCCACGTTGGTTGCGGGGATTGTGCCCTGACTACTGGACTTTGTGTCATGACTGCTCCTCCACAAAGCCTAGCCCATGCTGGAAGTCATCAAAATCTGTGTACCTTGATCGCAGATCTTGATTCCACTCTTGTTTCAATTGCTAGGCTTACTTGCAAGTATAATCTTGATCAAACTAGGAGTGGGATGGGTCTGGTTGATTCTGTGCTTGGAGAAATCATTGAGCCCCTTGTGTGCTGCCTTGCAAATGAATGCACCCAACTCCAAGTGGATTCGGAAGCTGTAAAGGATTGCTCTGATCGGTTGCATTGGGCCATCTAATTGTTGACTGAGGTAGAAGCTTTTTAGCCTGCTATAAAAGCCCTCACTCTGGAACATAAATATGCGGTGGAGCTCTTTCTGGATAAATGCTGGTGTAACATATCATATCAGATGAAGGAAGAGTTCAAAAGTGCATATTCACATGATGGGGTGTTCCTCCTTAGCCCAGTGAATGCTCCTCTTGAAGCCCTCAAGTGGACGTTGCCAGCTCATCCACACATTAATTTATTAAGTCTGGAGGAGAAATATATAGTTTTTGATTTTTTCATACCCTTACTGAACTCGATTTCGAACTCTCCATTTGATCATTTTTATAATTTGGATAGTTTACTGTTGGGCCTTCGCTGTGACTCAGAGGAGCACCGTAAACCTACCCGCTCTGTGCAAAATAGGGAGTGGAGCAAAGCCAAATCAAGGAGTAAGAGGAAAAAAGACTTTAAGGTTGCTGGTGTTTGCAGTGTTTAGATACAATGTTCACCTCCTGACCGGAGTGGCCTCTTGCAAAGTGGGCGCGTCTTTGGATGGAGTGACTTTGGACGGAGTTCCTTTGTCTACATATAGGGCGGAGTGGCCTTGTGATTCTGGATGGCTGGAGTGTTGGTGCCCTCTTTGGATGGAGTGATTCTGGATGGAGTTTCGCTGGACGGAGGGACTTTGGACAGAGTTCCTTAGTCCCCTTAAGGGCAGAGTGGCCTTGTGATCCTGGGAGGCCAGAGTGTTTGTGCCCTCTTTGGACGGAGTGAATTTGGATGGAGTGCCGGAGTGTGATGTGGACGGAGTGCATTTGGACGGAGTGCGGAATCCTTTGGACGTAGTGCATATTCTTATGAAAAGACGGAGTGCTTTTGTAAGGCGGAGCACTTTTTTATGCTGACAGAGCTCTTTTCTTTTGAGGCCGGAGTGCCAGAGTGCTTTTTGAGGCCGGAGTGACATTTTGCACACTAAATGCCGAAGTGGCAATTTGAGGCCGGATTGGCATTTTGTGGCCGGAGTGACATTTTGAGCACTAAAAGACCGGAGTGGAGTACGTGGATCGTGTGCTGAGGACGGAGTGGCACTTTGAAGACGGAGTGGCATTTTGAGGCCGAAGTGTCTGTTGTATGTAACATTAGATTTCATATTTTATTTTTCTATCGAACGGTGTCCTCCTAGAGGCTGTTTAGGTATTACATGTTGTACCGTTTGCTCGGGGTATGCCCTAACTTTTTATATTTTAAATTTAAATCAAAATACTTGGAGATAAAACATAATTTTTATTGTTTTTCTCCCTATAATCTAAAATACTTACTTAGAAAAAATATATATATATATATTGGATCCTTTGAGATTTTAGTGAAAGTTGGGGAGATGGCTTATCGTCTAGCATTGCTGTCGAATTTGACCGGTGTACATAATGTCTTTCATGTATCGATACTGCGGAAGTATGTTCATGACCCGTCGCATGTTGTTGATTTTGGGCCCCTAATCTTTAATGAAGATCTATCCTATGCAGAAGAATCTGTGCAGATTTTGGATCAAAGGGATCAAGTTTTACGCATAAAGATCATTCCGCTGGTGAAAATATTATGAAAGAATCATTTTCACAAAGAAGCCATGTGGAAACGGAAAGAAGAGATTCGGAATAAATATCTTCATTTATTTTGAGGTAGTAGGATTGTTTAATTTTAAAAAATTTATTAAATTTTATTCTTAAAATTTTTATAAGTGGGGGAGGATTGTAAGGTACCAATTTTTAAAATATTATGATTACGAGTAATTAATGTAATATAATTAAAATTGAGTTATAAATAAATATAAAATTAAAATTTAGGAAGCAAAAAGGAAGAAGAGAGGAGGTCGCTCGATGCACACTTGAGCTGTGTGTAAGTGCAAAATCCAGTATATCACCACCCGAGTAGCGTTAGAGCCACACCTCAAAGCGTGATTTCCAAAACAACATCGTCTAAAGGATGCTCAAGCTCAAGGCGGGCACAAATTCCTGAACGAGGATGCCCGTTGGGCTCTCAAGTAGCACTCGAGCGTGTCCGGCCATGTACGGCCAGCGCTTGAGGGGCGCCCGATTGGCACTCGAGTACCGGTCATCCTTATCTGATTCTTTGAATAAGATTTGAAATCTTTAATTAATTAAAAATAATTTATAAATCAAGAAAAAGGAAGGAGGCTTAGCCATTTGTACGTGAATAAGAAGGAGAAAGAGAAGAGATGAGAAAGAGAGAGGAGAGAGAAAGTTAGAGAGAGAAAGAGGTCTCGGGTTTGAATCGCATCATTTCCAAAGAAAAAAGTTTGTAGAAGTGAACTCCAATCGTTGTCTTTCCTTTGTTATTGTTTCTTGAATTTTTTCCATGGGTATTATTATTTTGATACATTGTTTTGATAATTTTTCACCAATTAAATTTAATATTTTACTTCTCTCTCATATTTTTATAAAGAAATTTCATATTAAAATACATGTATTGTGATTTATGTATTTTTATTCAGTTTCTAGTTATTGTTTTACATTTGTAAAAGTATCCACTATTACTATATAACCAGAATTTGGAAAATACGATTTATGAACTACTACTGATATACTGCAAAAGTAATAAAAGTATATGTAAAGTTTACCGTTATCTGTTGATCTTGTGCTATACTTGGATGATTTATTCGATTGGTTATCATATAAATTGTATTTAGTTATTAACAGATATTAAATCAAGTGGCATTTTATTATTCGATCTGCTAGAGTTTTAGAGTGAAAGAGAGAGTGAGCTTAATCTAATTTGGAGGACTTGGCTCCATAGTGTTGGTTGGAAGCGAATGTCTTCAGACAAGGACTTTGCACTTGCTCTTTCGCTCTTTCGGTTTCGATTCCCCTGACTAAATGAAATTAGTGTATTTATAGTCTTGATATTAAACATGTAATCTTTTTAAAATTAACATGACTATTTAATTGAAGCGTTATGCTAATTGAGATCCAACCTTTGTCTAGGTTTTAAAACTGCTCAACATTTAGTACTTACTACTTATTAGCTATTGTTGTCTATTTAATATGGCCGGTTATTTCTCAATTTGTATAACTATTCGTTAAAATTTAATGTTATACTGAATCTTTAATATTCCTAATTGTTTGACTATTCAGTCAGTGGACAAATTGTATGTCTAAACAAATTCTTAATTCCTTTTAGTTCCTGACTGAGCAACTCAATTGCTTGGTATTCTCTTATGAACTTACATTTTGTAATCATGTCAGATCAATATTATTTTAGACTGTATCCAATAATATTCTAATGAATTTATTGAAAAAATATATGTTAGTTATAATGTGAAAAAATTTAAAAATTTTTGCTAAGAATATTTTAGTGAAACATCTTAAAAATAATTTAAAGTTATTTATATTATGCCCCATGGCGGATCCACTTTTTTAGATGTGGAATCAGTAGATTTCACTAGAAAAATTCATATAGATAGGAGCAAGATTATATATATTAATTTTTAAATGGAAATATTTAATTAATTCTACTTAATTGTTTTTAAATACCACATATTATTCATTTACTATTTATTTTGATTCATTTATTTATATAAAAGTAGTAAATTTTTTACAATTTTTAAAGTAAAAATATATATTTTTTAAATTTATTTAAAAATAATAAAATTATAAAACACTAATATTAAAAAAACTAAGTAAACCAATAATTATACTAAATTAAATAAGTATGAAAATAAATTTACGTGGACTGTCAAATTGTAATGCCAGAGTGGCCGAGCGTGCTTGAGTCGCACTGTTGGTCACGTGACCTTTAGTTGTTACGTCGCTATGGCGGGGAGGCAAAGTGATATTGTTGATGACTTTACATGTTGCTTTGACGCAAGTGCTCTTCTGTTCTTTTGCCGTGGGTTTATTTATGAAAAGTTCATCATGTGATGTGAGAGAGAAGAGAAAGGGGACCAGAGATCTTTATTTTTTTAAAAAGATACAAAAAAATATATATATTCTCTATATATGCATGTATTGTATATTTTTTTAATGAATAGTTATAATTTAATAATTAATTTAAAATAATTTTTATATTTTATTAAGTTATAATTATCTATTTAAAAATAAATAATTTAAATATAAAATATTATTTCCTCTATCTTTTGAATAGATTCAGCCCCTTGACTAACAACCTATGTGGATGATAAGATATTTATAGTTTGATTAAATTTTCTAATGTTAAAGACTGAATACAAAAATAAAGACTTGTTATTTGTAAAGACTATAAAATTGACCAATTGAATAAGAGTCACGTAAAAACTATATATGTAGTCGCCCAACACCATCTTCGTGATGATAATATAATAATGGAGCTAACTTCCTTGATGAGGAGTGGTCCTAATAATATAGACC
>JAOVVI020004576.1:0-14558 GCA_028571085.2 Nepenthes alata | reverse complement strand
CAACTAGCTTTGGGCTATCAGATTGAGGGTCTGGATTAACATGGAATCAGCCTAGTTGGGAGACCAAATTATTTGACGATCTAAACTGTCAGATTTTTAAATTATTAAAATCTATCCATTGATAATAAGCTATTTTTTTTCAAGCAACAACATGAAGAACACAAAAGTGGCCAAATGTACTACCAGAAGAAAAATTTTGATTTGAATAATTTTATTAATCTAAGCTTTTCATAGCTTACAACCCCCAATGAGAGAAAATATAAAAAAGGCAGATTAAAAAACTGTGACCTAAATGTGAAATGTTAAATTTTTTTTATTAATAATATATTTAAGAATATGATCCTACAAGGCTGAAAGTATAAAAAAAAAAAAACTCAGCCATATGAGGCAAAAATAAAGTCTCCCATCTGGCTCTAGTCTATGAAACGCTTATTAGATGTCATCTCTTCTGCCACACGACGCTACAAGAGGTTGATGAGGTGGAAGTGAAGAGTGTAGAACTGAATTCATTTTGGTTATGGATGTAATGTAAAAGAGAAAAACCAACATACTTTTCCTATAAACGAAGGCGGACATTAAAAATCAATGCGGACATTGAAAATGCCTTCGAAAGACAGTAATGTCGCTCGAAGATCCACTCCTCTGGGTCATAGCAAGCATGTTCTCCATTAAATAATGGAGCAACTTATCCGAGAAGGATCAAATGATTCACCATCGAGTGTTAAAGAGGATGCTTTTGTGGCTAGAAATGTGAAGAAAATTCCTTATTTTTAGCCAAAGTTGAATCAGCTTATAAAAGAAAATAATGCCAATCAAAGCAAGAAAATTAGGTAAAAAGGGAAAAAGAATCAAATCCTGATTGACGAGATTAATTAGCTATAGATAATATTCCAAAATAGGCACGCATAACCGTCTTCACAAGCACGCGTAGTTGGCTTAGTAGGAGTGCCAGCCATTTTTCTATTTTAACATACTCAGAGTTTGAATTCAACCTTAGAATATAAGGGGTTAGTGTTAAGTATGAACCAAAGAAAAACACTCTAACCTAACATCAACCAAAGTGAATCATCAAGGCATCTAACATGATTGAGAACATACTTACGAAAACTACAACTGATTAGCTGGGTGATCAGATGATTAGAGATATTAAGGATGAAGGCAATTAATGGCCTAGTAAAATAATAAACAAGTCATTTAATCTTAACGAATAGTTATATATAACTGAAGAATGATTAATCACATTGAAAAGGTAGTAACAACCTAGTAAATACCAAATAATAACTGTTAGACAATTGCTAAATCATTATAAACAACGGTCATATAATTATTGTAATAGTTAGTAATAAATGCAATGTAACAATTTTGATAGCAGCTTTGCCAATTTCAAATAGATGGACTAAGTGACACATAAATTATAAATACAGATCCTCAATCAACGATGAAGGCACCACATGTTGTGGCAAAGCTATCACTTGTTACAAATACAACTAAAATACCAATGCACAGTCCTTTTAGTATATTCAAATCTACATTCATACCTTTTTTTTTTTGAGTCTTTCAATTTTTTCTAGAAAAATTATTGATTTAAATATTAAAAAATATATCAAATAGTAAGTCCGATATATATCTTATATCTCATTAAATTATTATGGCACGTAGGATCCACATTTAAAATTACAAAGGCCAAACTTGTTTTCTTTTGGACCAACCGAAGATATTATCCATCTTTTTAACTTGTACGTACGATAATTCAAATTTTAGATATGAAGCAAAAACTAAATCCAATATATATGCCTTACGGTTGGAACTTAAAAAGGCATGGATATAATCATCACAAGACACAAAATAGACAAATGCTTACTCGTTATTTTTTGAAAAGTGAAAAAGAAAACACAATAGTTAGAAGTATCAAAACTCAAATTTATAATTTATTTATATGAATAATGATATAATTAATTAATAATAATATATTTTTTTATTTTATCATTAAAAAAATTTTAATCAGAAAACCTGAAAAAGCGGGTATGCAAATCCGACAATTAAACAAGATTATCCTGTGAGATAAAATATCTCCTAATCCATTAAAATATTATGGCATACGTGCCACGTGTGTGTAGTGCGCTAATTCGCGATAAGTGTTGGAGTTTCATAAAATATATATATTTCCATAGTGAATTGTGTGTGTATATATATATATATATATATGGCTGGAGTAGGCATTAAAAGTAACCGGATATCCCAACCTTGGCCTGATTATTTTATTGATTCTTTTCATTTAGGGCTCCGTTGGTTATGGCCAATCACAAAAATATTTATCGGGCAGCCTCGCCCTGTTCCAACCAGGCAATCATGGCCGTTGCCACCGTCAGACTGGAAAAATGATGCCTTGGAAAACATCGCTGCCGCTCATACCCACACCCACACCCACACCAGCCGTTATTTGTTCCTCGCTAAATTTCAGCATCTCATTTTCTGGCATCGCGTTTCGGTTGCCATCTTTTCCCCAATCGAGCGCTGCTGCAGTGGGACCTGCCATGACTACATCAGCAACGTCAAGAGAGTTGGAGTTGAGTTGCAACTGCTGAGGATGGCATCTCTGAGTTGGCGGGGAAATCACATCTTCTCCACTTATGTTGCTTGGCAGCGTGTGATCGTCTTCCGTTGCTCCAGTGGCAGCGTTTTCGGATGACGAGTTTGAGCTCATTTCTGCGTTCCCAGCCTCTTCTTTATATATTTCTTCGACCATGGGCTTCCAGAGGCGCACGCGAGCATTTATAAACCAATTTGACACCTGGGGTAACCAAGTAGATTAATTTTCCTTCACCTCTATGAGCTACGAGCAAGGCCAGCCCTTTTAAAATTTAAAATAATAATAACAATCATAATAATCTTTGGATATCAATATTCATAAAAACATGGAACTTATAAATGTCGGAAAATAACGACATGTTCCCCTTCCATTGGGCTTCCACGCAATATCTGCCAAGGATTAGACTAGTGCCAAAATCAAACAAACATCTCTTCATTATACCTGGCTTCTTGTCAGGCCTGTCTGTCGGGCAAGCATGATCTTTTGACACTCATTTGGGTATCTGATCATAAGAAATCAAGCTGGAAATTATTAAGAGAAGCAGCCGGAGCATCAACAACCTGGGACATACTAGGGACTCCAGAAAGGAAGAACGAATTTCAAACTCACGGATGCAAGAAGTGCTCAAAGAGCCAAGCACGGAGAATGGAAACAGCGCTTTCAGGCAACCCGCGCTGTGGCCTCCATGTATGTTGTCGCATTATGCCAAGCTGCTGATGGGCTTGTTGCTGCCGGAGCTGCTGATCCACATAGCGCAGGCGAGTGATGCCATCATCCCCTTTGCTTCCCGAGGTCTCCTGCTCTCCTAGGGTCTTCCTAGTCACACGAATCTGACCGCTGATTGCGTCACGCAAGCAGCGGAAGCGACAAGATATTGTCTGGACAGAGAGTGCTGTGTATGGTCTAGCAGCACCTGACCCCACGACTGAATCAAAAGAAGACACGACAGCCAGCATCTTATGATAATACTGTTTGTATTTTCTATCAATCTGCAACAACAAAATGATAAGACTTGAAATAGTTCTCTTCTTCAATTTTTTTTTTAATGGCTTTCAATGATCAGAATCATCACATATCCTAGTTTGATTCTGCGAAACCAACAGAAAGCGAGTTGCACGCTCCACAGACATTAGTTATCTCAACAGCAATACAATTTTCCATTTGAGAGGAAAAAAAAAAGAGAGGGAAAAAGAGGGGAACTAAGGAAACACCAGCCGCCTCCTTGTTTCTTAAGATAATTAATATCATTAACGGACGATGGAAACATATTACTTTAATAGGCATTCCATAATCTTAAGCTAGAAATTTGGAAAAGGTAACACCTCCTAATGCTTCAGCCGAGAAGAACACGAATACACCAATGACTATCAGCTCAGAGTAAATGTTGTTTTTGTTGAGTTATGGTTCACTCTCGTGTAAGTCTCATACCTATTTGAAGTATTATTCGATAGCACACATAAGGATGCACGTGGGTTAAACTAATCTTGAAAAATTACAGAGTGACGCACAATAGGCGCCCAATTGCTGTATGTGTGCCAGTTCCAAATTAGAGGCCGCCCAAGGAGGGCCCGAGGGATGCACGAGTGTGATTTTCAAATTGTTCAATGCCTGATGGGCCCCCAAGGAGGGTGCTCGTGCACCTATTACAGTGGGCTTGCACTCAGCATGCACCTGATGGGCACTGGAGTGCCATTCTTGATATAAATGCGCCTAACGCGATTTTAGGGTTATCTCTTTGCAATGTTTTAGACCTAAAGCGTCAACATTATGAAAAAATGACGAGAATGAGAGAGAAAATGGAGAAGATGAAGGTTTGAGTATCTAAATGAGTTCCGAATCATGTTCCAGCCTCCATGGACCTCGGGTATGCTGTTTTTTAAGTTGATGAGAACGTTTTACAGGTCTTATCTCTTTTCTTTTGTCATGTATTCATTATTATTCAGACTTATTTATTATAAGGTTTGTGTCCTTATATTTATTAGGGTTTATATAACCAAACATATATTACATAGTAGATATTTTAGACGTATGATCCCGAAATTTTTCCCTTTAATTCACAAGGAGGGTTTTCCATTGAAACTTGTATGTCCTTTATTACTTGTGATCATTACTTACATATTATGTGTTGTCAAATATTTTCTTACAGTTTAAAGAACTGATCCGGTACCCCAACAATTGGTATAGAGACAGATTATTATTGTCGTATATTGAAACTTACTTAAATTGATGAAGGTTCGAAACAAAATGATTTGCCTGAATGGCACAAATTACGATATTTGGATAAGCAAGATGGAGGATTTATTGTTTATCAAAATAATACATCTTTCTGTATTTGCTACTCAAAAACTCGATTTAAAATTTGAAGAGGAGAGGGCATTTGAATATGAACAAGTTTATGATTACATTTGGCAATTTGTCGATGACAATAAATAAATCACATTAGAAATGACACAAGCGCAACAACGTTGTGGAAGAAGCTCAAGATACTTTATGCCTCAGAAACCGATAATAATAAATTATATCACTTGATGAAATTGATACAAATGAGATACAAAGAGGGTACGTCTATAGCCGACAATTTAAACGAATTTCAAGGATGTGTTGACCAATTAAGTGGCATGTACAGTAAATTTGACGATAAGTTGTTGGGTTTGTGGCTATTGACCATCTTATCTGATTCATGGAAAGTGATACGGATCATTATTGTCAATATCGCTCTAAATGGCGTAGTGAACCTAGAGATAGCGAAAAGAGCTTTGCTGAATGAGGAGATGAGACAACGATTACAAGGCTCTTCTTTATCGCACTCTGAAATGCTAGTCTCGGAGTCATGGGGAACAAAAAGGGTGTGACTCTAAATCTGACAAAAAGAGCAGAAGCAAATCCTAATTGAGGCATCAAAATTTTAAGTGCCACCACTACTGGAAAAAGAAATACATCAAGAAATACTGTTACAAGTGAAAGCATGAAAACGCTGAAGGAAATGAGAATAAGGCTAAGAAGAGCCAAAATGAGGAGAAAGCCTAAATTGTTACCAAGCTCAATCTTTTGTTAATGTGTAAAGAAGATGAAGTCATCAATTTGGAGGATCATGAAACTAATTGGATGGCAGATAGCAGCGCTTCACTTCATGTCACGTCGAGAAGGGAATTCTTCACACCTTACACTTCCAGTGATTTTAGAATGTTGAAGATGGGAAACAAAGGCACGTCTCGAATTGTTGGCTGTGGTGATGTGTGCTTAATTACCAACAATGGAACCAAGCTGCTGTTGAGGGATGCACGACACGTCCTGAACATTAGGTTGAATCTCATATTAGCGGGGAAGCTTGATGATGAAGGATTCTGCAACACTTTCTGTGAAGGGGTGGAAGTTGACTAGAGAATTTCTAATAGTTGTTCGGAGAAAAAAAGTTTCCAATTTATATGTGTTGCAAACCTCAGTTTTAGTCGGATATGTGCATGTTACGAGAACCAATGAGTTTTCACATTTATAACACCGACGACTGAGCCATATGAGCAAAAAAGGGCTGAATTGCTTGGCCAAGAAGAACTTCCTTTAAGTTGTGCAGGAAGCTAATCTAAAGACTTGCTCACATTGCATGATGGGAAAGTATCAGAGAGTTTCGTTCCATGGAAACTCGTCTACAAAAAAGACGGATCTTCTTGAGTTGGTTCACACCGATATATGTAGCCATCTTAAGGTGGAAACAGTGGGATGAGCACTCTACTTCATCACCTTCATTGATAATTATTCAAAAAAATTTTGGGTATATCTGTTGAAGTTGAAGGATCAAGCTTTTGATATCTTTGAACATTTTCATGCTCTAGTGAAGAGACAAACAAGGAAGATGTTGAAGTGATTTGTGTGATAACGATGGAGAGTACATTGGAGCATTTAACACGTATTGTCGGAACGATGGAATCAACACCAAAGGGGACTCTACCAAAGACGCCACAATTAAATGGTATGACTGAAAGGTTGAATAGGATGTTAACTGAGAGAGTACACTACGTGTTTACGAAAGTGAGGCTCCTCAATTTATTTTGGGGGAAAGCCTTGAATGTCGTGTCTTATGTGATCAACTTGTCACCAAATGGTCCATTAAATGGAGAAATATCAGAAAAGGAGTGGTTCAGAAAGGAGGTACCTTATGACCACTTATATGTGTTCGGGTATAAGTCCTTTGTTCACATTTCGAATGATGAAAGGTCCAAGCTGGAATTTAAGACAAGATAGTGCATTTTTCTTGGTTACAGGAAAGATGAGTTGGGATATCGATTCTATGATCCGATAGAAAAGAAGCTTGTCTGATCAACGGATGTGGTATTTGTCGAGGATGAGACTATCGAAGATATCAGCAAAGTGGAGAAGGTTGTTTCTAACAACGACAATAGCTGGCTTTGTGATACTAATTCTGCATCCTTTACACAAGTGCTGATTCGTAATGAAGGTGATGATCAAGGCAATATCGAAGGAGAAGAAGACCATGGAATCCATATGCTCGATGAAGAGGATGATCCAAATGTGGATTATGTTGCTGATTATGACATTACTGGACTTGCTGAGAACACCGTACTCCGACGATCCACAAAAAATCAAAGGCCCTCCTCTTGCCTATCTGCTAATGAGTATGTGTTGCTTACCGATAGTGGAAAACCCAAAAGTTTTGATGAAACTATGGAGGAAAAGTATAAGTCGGAGTCGATGGAGGCCATGCAAGATAAAATAGAGTTATTGCAAGAGAACCACACATTTAAGTTAACCAAATTACCTAAGGGAAAACGAGCCTTGAAAAATAAGTGGGTCGTTCGTTTAAAGACTGATGAAAATAACCCACAATTAAGGTACAAAGCAATGTTGATTGTGGAAGGCTTCAATTAATGGAAGGGCATCGACATTGATGAGAGTTTTACCCCAATTGTAAAAATATCTTTAATCAGAGTGGTGCTTGGATTAGTCGCGATTCTTGATTTGGAAGTTGATAATTTGATATACAAACAGCTTTTCTTCATAGTTACCTTGAGGAGGAGATTTACTTGGAGCATCAAGAGGAATTTCGTGTTGAGGGGAAGGAGTATTTAGTATGCTGTCTGAAGAAAAACCTATATGGGCTGAAACAAACCCCAAGACAATGGTATAAGAAGTTTGAATTTGTTATGGTAAGTCAAGGCTATCGGAAGGCTATTTTGGACCATTGTATCTTTGTCCAAAGGCTTTTGGAAGACAATATTGTTATTCTCCTACTCTATATAGATGATATGCTCATTATTGGGCGAAATGTCTTTCGGATCACTGAATTAAAGCTGCAGGTTGGGAAATTTTTTACCATAAAGGATTTGAAGTCGGCGAAGTAAATTCTGAGTATAAGAATTGTTGGCGACCGTAAAGCAAAGAAATTATAGATGTCCCAGGAGAGCTACGTTGAAAATATGTTTCAACGTTTCAATATGGAGAAATTCAGGCCGATGAATACTCTATTTGCCAATCATTTTAAACTGAACAATCGACAATGCACTTCTATGGATGACGAAAAGGCCAGCATGAGAAGTGTCCCCTACTCTTCCGCCATGGGTAGTTTGATATACGCTATGGTGTGTACAAGACCGAATATTGATCATACTATTGGAACGGTTAGCTATTTTCTTTCAAATTCTAGTAAAGAGTATTAGTTCGTGGTGAAATGGATATTGAGATATCTCCGATGAATTTCCAAGATGTACTTGTGTTTATGAAGTGACCAGCCACTTCTCGTTGGGTATACTGATACAGACATGGCAGGCGATGTCAACTATCGTAAGTCCACCACGGGGTATCAAGTCATGTTTACGGGAAGAGTTGTTTCTTGAGAATCTAAGTTACAGAAGTGTGCTACTCTTTTGACCACCAAACTGGAATTCATTACTGTGATGGAGGTAAGTAAAAAGATGCTGTGAATGAAGAAGTTTATCCGAGAACTCGACTTCAAGTAAGAGCAATATGTGCTACTTTGTGACAATCAAAGCCCAATTCACCTATGTAGAAACTCGTCATTTTATTTCAAATCGAAGCACATTGATGTGAGTTATCATTGGGTGTGGAATGTCATTAACTCGGAATTATTAATACTTGAAAAGATTAGGATCAAGGGGAATGGATCGAACATAATGCCAAAATGATGTGAAAGGGAAAGTTTAAAATTTGCCAAACTATAACTAGGATGATAATTGTTCCCACACAGTCATACGAGGAAGTTTCTTGGGTCATGGGTTACTCTCGTGTGGGTCCTATACCCATTTGAAGTGTCATCAATAGCACGCACGACGATGCACGTATGTTGAACTAATCCTGAAAATTTGCAGAGTGACGCACAAGGGATATCTAATTGTCGCATGTGCACCAATTCCAGATTGGCGGCCGCCCGTGGAGCGCTCGAAGGATGCACAAGTGTGATTTCCAAAATGTCCAGCACCTGATGCTTGCATGAAGAGCGCGCTCGCGCCTAATTACAGTGGGCTTGCACGTGACGCACGCTTGATAGACGTTTGAGCGCCATTCATGATATAAATACACTTGACATGATTTTAAGATTATCATTTTGCAATTTTTGAGACCTTAAATGCCAACACTGTGAGCAAAAGAAGAGAAAGAAAGAGAGAAAAGGGAGAATAGGAAGGTTCGAGCATCCGAGTGAGTTCCAAATCGGGTTCTAATTTTTATCGACCTTGGGTACGCTATTCTTGAAGTTGAAAAGAATATTTTACCGGTATTATCTCTTTTCTTTCGTCTTGTACTCATTATTATTCAAACTTATTTATTACAAGGTTTGTATCATTATATTTATTGGGGTTTGTGTAACCAAACATATATTGTATAGTGGATATTTCAAAGGTATAGTCTCGTAGCTTTTTCCTCTCATTTACAAGGAGGATTTTCCACGTAAACTTGTGTATCCTTTATTATTTGTGATAATTATTTTCTTGTTGTATATTGTCAATTATTTTTTCACTGTTCAAATAAGCAGTCTAATCCCCAACAGTTTTCAGAAGATCCTAAAATAATATTCCCAGTTTTCTGAAATACCCACCTGTTTACCTTGTCTCAAGCTGTTTGTAACAGGTTGGTAATCTTCAATATTCCGAAGTGCAAGTACCCGTGTGCTTAGTTATATGGTAAGGACGTAAACAAGAAAAAAAAGGCAGTGGTAGATTATGAAATTTGTCTAAACATAACAAGTCCAGAAGCCATAAACGAAACTGTAGGCTATGAGATGCATGCAGCTTTAAAAAAAAAAGAAAAAAAGCTCTGGTGCAAGAAAAGTTCTGTAAGAAAGACTGACAATATAAGCACAAGCAAATGCTCAGAAGGAACAAGCAGACTTAGCAAGTCTGAGATAGGCCGAAGTAATCACCTTACCTGGTCCAACAATGTCAAAAGTTTCATTAATTTGGTCTGCAAATCCTGTCTCTCAGCAGATGAAAGCCCATTGGCCTTCATCGTGTGCTTAGACTTAGACCGATCTCCATCAGTAGGACACATTTCATTCCCGATATTTGACACTACATCAACCTCTTCAGGATTTTTCTCACTTTTCAGCTGCTTGAAAGCTTTTCCAATGTTAACTACTTCGTCAAGCACCTGTTGAGCAGCCTTCAAGTACTTAGAATCTGGGATAATCCTTCTCATGTTTGACGTTGCATATTGAGGAGAATCTGCAGTTTCACCATGCAGCAGATAGCCAGCATTCCTCATCTGATTACTGTCGCAAGTCTCATGATCTCCCGAAGCACCCTTGGGGATGCCACCATCAAAGAAAGTTGAAGAATTTGAACCCAAGAATGAGAACCCGGGATCTGGATTATGGTATCCAACACAAAACTCTTGTATTTGAGATGGAATTTGTGTCCCTAAACTAAGGGACAATCCCTGACCATGCGTTGATAACATTGTGTTCCCACCCCATGTGTGAAAATCATGCATTCTGATCCTTGAGCTGTCAATGTTACACAGGATTTCTTGCTTTGGAGGGGCAGAATCAGAAACTCCTGCTGGTGAAATATCCACACAGTCACTATTTTGTTGGTAATTCCAAGCCATTCCATTACAGTCTGATCCGGAAGAAGGGGGGAAGTTCATGTAGTACACCATGCTACTACTAGGAAGTGGTCCTCCTAGATATGAAGTAGGTGATTCTCTTTGATCAGCAGTTGATGTATCATCCCGTTGATTATTTGGGATAGTAAAATAAGCTGCCATCTTCTTCCCGTAACTGCTGACCTCAGCAACTAGATATGGCCAATGAAGCATATACCCGTCATAAATGCATGACTTGAAAACGTTGAAATATGGGCGGTAATTTTGCCATTCAGATCATAGCCAAGCACAATAAGAGCATAATTAAATTTCAAACATTTGTTTATGGTAGAAATGACTGCGTGCTTTTTGTATTCATTGCTCATAAACTGAACTTGAAAAGAAAAAAAAACATCAGTCATACATAGTTGAATAGAACCAAAAGCAATTTAAAAAGCATGATAGTGGAAGAAGTCAATCACAAACAAATGAGCTGCTGATCCCTGTTCAGATTCCAGAGCTATATTTATCAACAGTTCTAATACTTATATCGTGATGCAGCAGCTTAAGCCAGCTTCCAGGATCAAGGGGCCAGAATTGAAGAATAAAATGAAAAGCTGGGAAATTATGGAAACAAATTGCATCTGGACGATGTAAGCAGGGAGTCATGAAACAAGGGCAATTATGAGGAGAAGACATTGAGGGATTCAGCATCAAAGTTCAGTACCGAGAATGAAGACTTCTTGTAAAAAAAGGGACAATTTCAGGGGAATTCAAGGAGTTTTTTTCTTTAAATCAAAATAAACATAGGTGTATTGATTGTTAGAATTCTGTTACCTAAATGTAACTGAAATTCAGATTAATCAAAACTCTAAGTGTCTTTGTGTTTCTTTCATCTACTAGGAAGCATTAGATTGGCTAAAATGTTATAGTTCTACTTCTCTTCCTTCAAATTTGGACGTTCTGTTCCAATTGTTACTGGCCAACTGGCATCAAAACGTTAAAAAGAACATACAAAACAAGAAGACCAGGGCCGTCCGGTATAACAGTCAGTCTGAGATTGAGAAAGCCATAACAATTTTTTTCCGCATAAACACATGAGAAAGGATAAGAAGATCCAGAGTCAAGGAACATTTAGAAGTAAAATTGAATCCTCCCTGGAAACCCTGTACCAATAGATTTAGATAAATATGAAATAGATTGAATGACTATAAGCTTCACATTGTGGGTATTGAGGTTCAGATTTATGCAGTATTTACAATATAAAGAGTTGGCTTCCATGACTTATCAATAATCGAAAACTTAAGGCTCTGCGTTGACAAAAACAAGAGCAAAAAGCAATTGGAAACATTAGCAGAAAGAAAGCCACAAATTTTCTGTTCATCAGATGCAAGAGCAGAGAACTTTCAAAAGAATAACAGAGTAATTTCACATACGCCAAAAAGGGGAAAAAAAAAAGCATCCTGGAAGAGAAGGTAGATAACACCGAAAAAAATGGAATAAAATATATTACCTTAAAGTCGAGAAAAAAGGTTGCAGATGTTGTGGGAACGACAAAAGTTCCAAGGGTTTGATCAATTAATCAATATTCTCCCTGCTCCAACAATCCAATCCCAAGATCATAAAGAGGGAAAGAACTTTTAACTTTCATCATTGGAATCTCACTAATGCCGATAATATTTTGATTAAAAAATACCCAGAACTGCGACATTTGCAAAAAAAAAAAAAAACCCAGTGTCGGTAATTCATAGATGATTAAAAATAATTACTTACGAACGCCCACGCGAAAGGAACAGCATACACCACCGCATCCTCTCTAGCAATGAGCTCGCTGTTTTCTGATGCCTACCAAAAAGAGAAGAAGGGATGAAAAAGCATAAATGATGAAATTTTTCTTTTTCTTTCTGAGGCTCCATGATACATGTTATTATCTCTCAAACATTTTGGTTTTCTGCTTCCACGTTGTTGTTGCTGGTGTTCGATTTTGCTTGACTAACTTGCTTGTTGCTGTTGATGATATTTGGTCAAGCAGCTCAATCCTGAACTACCAGTTGGTAGACCTAAACCCTCTCTTAATCTCCTCTCTCTCCCTTGCCCTGCCACTCATCCATGGAAGCTCTAGCTTGCCGAAAGATCACAACCAGACAACCCCAAATCCTATTTTATAAGTGGGTTTACAAAAGCTGTGCGGAAAAATGTTTTCCCTGAGTAGTTATTACAGCATCTGCATAAAATTATTAAATATTAACAACATTAAAATCGAAAACCAAAAACAAAAAGGAAACCGTCCGGGCGTCTGTGTTGTTGTATTTGAATTTTTTATGCTTCGTTGTCACGGGTGCGCCAAAGTATTTGGTACCCCAATCAGCATGACTTATATTATATATATTTTTAAAATTGTCTTATTTTGTAATATTATTAGTCATTTAAATTATTTGTTAATAATAATAAATTTGTTAATATATTAGTTATATAATATTATAATTCGTTGTATTTTTTTTTCAATTATTGCACGTAGCCCTTTTTTCATTTTCCTTTACAATTCTAACCAATACATCTTTATTTTCTGCATTAGCCATTATGATCTTGATTTTACTACTCCAATTTCAGTCAGTACAGGGGTAAACATATATACACAATTATATACAGAAGGGGTAAATGATGTATTGAAAATTTTTTTTAGTTAGTTTTTAAATATTTTTAAGTAATAAATGATACGTATTTGAAATTTAAATTTTAATTTGAAGATCTTGAAGTAGGCTATTAAGCCCTTTTAATCCAAATATAATACAAACTTAGATAAAAATTTAAAGAATTATAATTGATTTTTTAAATTATTTTTTAAGTTAGAGAGAGAAAAAGAATCAAAAATTTGAATACTAGCTTTCTTAATATTTTATGAGTAGGAGATATTGAAGATTGACAAATTCTGAACCACTTTAGTATGCATGCTTAAGCATTATAGGATTGATAATAAATCTTTAAAATTATAAAAATTAACAGGGGATAAGATGCTCAAATATTTAAAATTTTCAATAAGTTTTGGATTATAAGATGTTCAATTTATCAAATCTTAAGTTGTCATATCATAAGATGTTTTACATTCAAAGATCAAGAGAGCCTCTACTGAATTGAAGAATTCTGTATTTATATAAACATAAACCTTGTTGGGGTCAACTAAGTAACATTCCATAAATGATTGTTCTCTCTCTAACAAGTTTTTGACAATTATGCAATAATTAATTTCTTTTGAAAAGATTTTGTGCTGAGGATTAATCACTCAAGTATGTAAATATGGGCTAGTGGAAGGTTCTAGATGATTTTTTTGACTAAACATCTCGGTTGTAGGTGACTTTCTTTGATTTCAAGATCCGACAGTGACTTTAATAGAAAACGGCTTGATAGGCAGTTTAGAACAATTTTTTAGAATATTATATTGATGCATAGCCTTCTCTTCTCTAATGTCACTTTCTCTAACTATGATCAATGGCTCTACTAATTTTAATAGGATGGTTGTTCAACTTTATTGATGAATCAGTATCAATAGATTAAGAAATTAGCTAAGTATTGAGGAGCTAACTGTTTAACTTGATTGTCGTCTGTATTTTCTTGCCTGTTATGATCTATTTTTATCAAATGGTTTCTAAGGCAACAATATTCTAACTCTTTTAGTCTTTTAACAGCTTGATTATTTGATCATTCGACAAATAATTTTATCGCAACAGCTACTTTTGATATCTTATATATAAATACGTTGCCAATGCATCCTTGAAAGGATTTGACGAATATTTATCAAGAAACCACAATACTCAAAGTCCTCTCACATCACAAAAGAAAAAAGAAAGCATTAACCCACTTTATCATTTATACCCCTGTGAGTAAGAATCATATTAAGGGCAAGTTGTATAGCCTGACT
>JAOVVI020004575.1:0-17477 GCA_028571085.2 Nepenthes alata | reverse complement strand
GAAGGTGTCCGGTTCCGTTGCCGCGGGCAAATCCAAGGAGTTCCTTGGTAGGGATCACGTGACGGGAGTAAGTCGGCGAGGTTAGCGCGTCGTTACCACCCGGTCAGTAAGTTGATTTTCATAGTGCATTGCTTCCCTGGCCGTTGAAACCCAGAGTGTTTTTCTCGATTACCGTGGGTATTGAGTTTTCACTTCGTCACCAAAAATCTTGTCTTTTTCATTATTGCTCATCGTTATATATATTGTGCATGATTGTTAGTCTCGTTAGCATTTAGAGCTAAATATCCTTTACGTGTATTGAATATTTATTTTACCGCTTCCGCAATACTTTTAACGGGGTCGAAACTTGTTTGTTCACGATTAGCACGAAGAAGTGCTTTTTCACTTTTCTTATATGGTATCAAAACCAATTGGCTGAGTGATTCATTATGGCAACAGTTGGGGTCAGTCCTTTGACACAAACAACTGAAGAGTCCTCCAACAGCAGTGGCTCTTAATTCTTGAACTTCGCAGATTGACTCAACCCATAAAGAGTGGAAAATGGAGATAGTCCAGGGCTGAACTTGGTCGGTGATTTGCTGACTGTAAATAACTATACCAGCTAGTCAAGGGCCATGACAAGGGCCATATGAGCTAAAAACAACCTATGAGCTAATAACAAACTAGGGTTTATTAATGGACCATTCTCAAACCTACAAGTTCTGAAGATCAACTTCCAGATGCATGGGAAAGATGCAATGACTTGGTGGTCTCCGGGCTGCAGAATTCTGTAAGCAATTCATTTAAATCTAGTCTTGCATTCGTTGACAATGTTCAAGAGTTATGGATAGAATTGAAAGATTGCTTCGCAATCTTATCACAAAATCAGGAAGAAAAAGAGGGAATCTCGGGAAGAATAAGTAGGAATAATAACTATAATTCAATTTTTTGGTGAGTTGTACAAAAGTTAGTGTAAAAAGGGTATAATAGGAAGTTACCTGAAAAGTTTTTGTAATCTGGTACTCCAGAATCGTGCATATATAAACACATCTTCTCATGTAATTATTCATTTTCTTTCAGCAAGAATCAAGAGGGCGCTTTGTTGATTCACCTTCTTCTTCCTCTCTACTAGTCCTTTCCCTTTTTTCTGTTGATATTCCTCTTTCAATTTAAACAATCTTCTTTTCTAGCACAATAATTGAGATGGAATGGAAATCGTCTTTGTACTAATTTTTGGCATCTTTTGGGGCCTCTAGCAAAATCCTATTTTGGAGATCTTCCACTCATAATTAATCTCTCAGTCAACTCCCAAGAGAAATGTATCATCTATGATAGATTTATGGCGCTACACCAATGAGATGGTTCATAAATTGGTTTTGTGAAGAGGTGCCACCCTATAACCCAAATTCACCGGAAAAAGACACGATTGTATGGACACCTCTCCCCTGTGGTCTTTTAAGTACTCGATCTGTTTGGAGGGCTTTTCCACCAAAGTCAGTAGACAAGCCTTATTTGTCCCCGAAAAGAATCCTTCTAACTCTTTTATTATTTGGCTTCTATCCGTGGATGGTTTAACACTATGGATCAGATTCATCGGGTTTATAAATTGTAATCATCTTTGTTCCTTCTATGGTGCCTCCGTTGAAACTCATAGCCACCTTTTCTTTCTCTTCCCTTTCTCTCGAAGGAGTTGGAGTATTATTTGATAAGTGCAGCTGGCTTGGGATTGACTTCTAAGATGGAATTCAGTGGGTAGCTTTGAAATGGTAGTGGAATAGTCCAAAAACCCATTGGGTGTGGTTTGGTATTTACAACTATGATTTATTACATCTAGCAGGAAAGGAATAAATGTCTGTTTGAGGAGGCCAAGTTCCCAATCTGGCCTTGATTGCAGACAAAATTTTTCTGAAAGTGCGGGATGAAATTAGAATTAGAGCTAATATTGAGTTTTACGAAATGCTGATTTAAGGTCTCTACGAGTAGCGTTTTCTATTGGCCAGCCAAATTCAGTTTGCTTTATTTCACAGTTACTCTTTCTTTTACTAATACTATTATTCTTGAACCATTGTTGGAATCTGGGGACTTTCCATTACAAATGTCCGTCCTATGAAAGATTTAGAAAACAATACTCAGGTAGTTGGTCTGGTATAGAGCTTTTTGATGTTCTCTGTTTTCTCTTTGATCTTCAGGATTTTCAATGGAGGATGGTGGTTTAGAGGCACCACTACTGTCGCCTCCCCTCCCTCCCACTGTCGCCATTGCCATCCTCAGTGTCAACAACTAGCCTCCCCTCCCTCCCACTGTCCCCTTCCGTATTTCTATCTCTGTCGCCGACTCCTTCCTTTCTGCCCTACTTTCATCATCCACTTGGACAGTAGTTCTTCCATATAAACCTTCGCCAAACAGAATGCATTCGACTCTATTCCCAGTGGCCATTACCCATTGGGACCTTCGAATCGAACAACAGATGGTAAGAAAGCATTGGGAGAGAAACGGACAATGGCATTCGTTGAGGCTTGCGCCTGGCGGTGGGATTCAGGGGCGGTCTTTTGCGGGCAGAGGCGAAGGACTGTCGTTTTTTTTATCTGAATTGTCGGATATAAAATTTAACGATCCACACATTTTAGATAAATAATATAACATGAGCTGTACAATTTTAAATTTAATCGGACAGTTCACGAACGTTTTATTCCAAAATACGTAGACCCCTGGCGATGGCAGTAATGAGATTGGGATAAGTTTTATTTTTTGTTTTCCTTCTTTATATAAAGATTTACTTTTATTTAAAAATATATTTATTTATTTATTTATCATATATTTAAATCATATATTATCTCATTCAACTATCTGAATTTTATATAATTTTACTCTTATGGATAAATTAATTAAATATTGATATCATCTAAAATATTTTAAAATAAATACTAAAAAAATATCTCTTAATATCATGTATTATTTTTTTCAATTTTCTGTTTTTATAGAAAGTGGACAATGACAGTCCACCAAATTTTTTGTCCCGTTATTATTCCATAATTGGGAGCACGCACGTTCATCAACATGAAACTCCAAAAACTTTATAATAACTTTGAACCAATTTAAAATTGTAACAAATTTAAGTTGACTTCTATTTTCTCAATTAAAGTGTAATATTCAAGTTTCTCTAACTATATTAATTATATTTAAGTAAACTAATATAATTAAAATTAAGGTCAAATAAAATAAAAAATTCAGTCAAAAAATCAAAAATTAGATTAGATTGAATTTGGAACTGATACGTGTCTAAATTTAGACTTGAGCCTAAAATAAGCCTAACGTATGCCTTAATTTCACTCAAACTTTGAAAACAGTAACACTAGGCCTGAAGCACACTCAAAACACGCTCAAGTTCGAATTCTAGAGAGTTTTGCGCATGAGTAGCGCTCGAAAGGCATTCAAGTAGCGAATACTAAACCACAGCACTCGAGCATTATGCTTGAATATAAATAGCATCATATGTTTGAATATAAATAGCATCATACATTCGATGACTATCATTTTTCAACGGTGTAAGAGAGAGAGAAAAAATCGACAAGAGAGAGAAGACTTCCAATAGCTCAAGTTAGGACGATCGGAATGAAGATTTTGGTAAATCAGGTCGAGGTAAATAAACTCTAAGCTCAATCTTTCCTTTGTCATTATTTGTTTTTGTTATTTTTTAGTATTAACATTCTAATATTTATCCAAACTAAAATTTTAAAGTAAAAATATAAAAAATATGCATATTTACTGGTTTACCATGATTTTATAATGAAATTTATCAAGAACACGTGTTTAAATGCTTGTATCATAATTATATTTATTATTTTAAAAATTTCTTCATCTTAATAGATACGTCAGTAATGGGTAGGCATAAGAATAAAAAACAGTCCAGATTCACAACGGCCTATTTAAGTCTAGAGTCAATGCCAACCGTTGATTAGACGAAAGGCTAATGAGCCAGTCAAAGCCTAAGAGCAGGACGGCCCACTTGGGCCTAAGACGATTAACGCTTTCGTTGATCAGAAGTATGTAAGACGGTCAATACTTTCATTGACGAGGAGTATGAAAAAATTGACCGGTTGAAGACCAAGCCTTACGTGACCCAAGCCCAAATTGGCCCACATGTCCGTCCTCGTACAACAACGGTCTTCTTTCCTAATTTCGTGCTCTTCACATAAGCCAACCTCCATTATAATGGTTGCTCCCATAATCAATGTGCATCTCTAAATGAACGTGTCAGAATCCTTTTCCTATATGTTAGAAATCCTAACGGTTATAAAACGCAGAAGGAAAGTAATGAATCTAACAACCGTTATAGCCATAAAAGTAGCTCACCAGAAAAAGCAACGGTCTCAGCAAGGCGCAGGTATCAAGCCTTTCTGCACAAGAAAGGCAACCCAGCACAGCGACTACAAAAGGCAATGGATTTCACACTTCATTCCCAGCGAACACAATGCTTAGAGATTTTGCTCCTCACGAGCAACCCAAGCCTCTCAACTTACGAGAGAACCCCCACAAAATAAACACTCTCAGCATTCATATTGCACCTCATTGCATCCACCTTCTTACTTCGAAGGCCATTTACTGACTTGAGCTTCAAAGTATTTTTAGTGAGACAATCTCCCACCATCACCTGATATTTTATTCAAAGTTATGGTGTGTAGGATCCAGACTCCGTGAACGGAACCAAACTCAGACAAACGACTTGACCTAAATATGTTCAAAGTTTGGAATCCAGCATACAATATTGGTGCCGTCTGTGATAACGTTACGAAAAGCTTACCACTTTTTACAACTTCCCTGTTAAATTCCACAATCAGTTTCATCCATCTGAATGGTGAATACCATAGTGCAAGCTAGCAGTCCCGCTAGGGACGCGGCCACACTCGATTATGATCATTTTGCTGGTAACCTGGTCAACGGGGTGGTCAACGGAGTACCCGTTTAAATTTTTTAAAACGTGACGGAACAAATGAGTAACATGAATCAAACGCTTCAAATACTCTAGGACCACCAAGAAAATACGAAGTAGGGGGCTCCGACCTCTAGGAGAGGAGGCCAAAAGAAGAAGAAGTTATCCAAGAAGACTAGGAGGTCGGGCAACACTAAGTTCCAGAGGCCTCACACGCCCAGAGCCGTCCAAGGCTCAAAGGACGTTTGGGCAAAAGGATTCCGGAGGAGAGTCCAAAACAGAGGAATCCTTGACACTCTTGGGCGGAGATCAGGCATCAGGCTAAGGAGGGAGCCTCTAAAATCGTTAGATCCACTCGTGGAAGTAACCGATCGACTACCCGCTACACCGGAGAAAGAAGTTGAGAACCAATTTCAACTCCAAAAGAACTGGCAACGTCGCCCACACATATTCGAGGGTGGAGAATTGAAACCACGTGTTCAAGGATGGTGAACACGCCATAGATCTGCACAGATCTCCATTCATAGTACAGATCATGAATTGCCCTTTGCCGGCAAAATTCAAGTTGCCGACACTGGATTCTTGCGATGGAAGCACTAATCTCATGGACCACCTGGATCACTTTCACACCTATCTAAGTCTCTAAGGCCTAGATGACTCGACAATATGCCAGTGCTTCCCACTCACCTTGAAGGACGATGCCCGGATCTGGTTTCATTGGCTCGCATCAAACTCAATCCGAAACTTCCAAGAACTCACCGATCTTTTTCTGACCTAATACGCTTCTAGCCAACGGGAAGAGAAACAGTCTTGGCATCTCTCTCACATCAAGCAAAAGCAGGGAGGGAATCCGAGAAAATTTTTAGATCACTTCGTGGCGGAGGCCAGAAGGATTCCAAGGTTCACGGAAGAGATGAAGCTTGGTAGTTTTATCTCTACCTTAACGCATGGGAACTTTTTCAGGTATTTGGTGCACAAGAATCCACAGACCTTTCAGGAAATAGAATCTATCACCATGGCCTATGCAGCGGCCGAAGAGGCCAACGAGGTTAAGCGTCCTGAAAGGACCGAACAGCCTCTCTCTTTCCCGGCCAAGGGAAAGAGGAAGCACAACGGAAGCGATCACTCCCGAAGGAAGCAGCACAGGACCAGAGCATCGGAGCGAAGGGATTACGGGCCGATCAACCTAACACCCCTGACCGACATGA
This sequence comes from Nepenthes alata, assembly GCA_028571085.2. Classification (NCBI taxonomy): domain Eukaryota; kingdom Viridiplantae; phylum Streptophyta; class Magnoliopsida; order Caryophyllales; family Nepenthaceae; genus Nepenthes; species Nepenthes alata. The sequence continues at coordinate 11,360 of JAOVVI020004575.1, read as the reverse complement.
GCTCAAACATCCTCATGCAGATCCGTAGGGAGAAGTTCCTTAAGTGGTCCAAACCATTTAAGAAAGTGGAGGGAGGAAATCCAACTAAGTATTGTGATTTCCATCGACTCCCGGATCTCCACGGAGGACTACAAGACTCTTCAGCGGAAGATCGAGGAGCTCATCTGGATGGGCCACCTCACCAGGTTCGTCAGGAACCCTGGATAGAGTTATGACACCTCAGGCTGGGAAGGATCGAAACCTTCCCAATCACGAAACTAGGTCACGGCTGGAGTGGTCAATATAATTACAACCCGACCTACTATTACCCTAATGGATCACAAGGAGCAGCAGACTGGGTGAAAGAAGCAGTACATAGGGAAAAACGTCATTAGCTTTAGTGATAATGACATGGAACATGTAATCTCCCCCATGCATATTTTCTTATTGTATCGACACTTATTTCGGACGATAGTGTTGACTACTAACTGAAACGAATCTTTATCAATAATAAAAATTCTCGAGATTTGTTTTATCTTGATACCTTTTTAAACTTGGTTTAAAAAAGAGTCAATTAAAACCTGCTAAAAGTTTACTCTATGGCCTTGACAACTAGCTAGTAGTGTCTAAGAAACGATCCAATTGGAGGTCACTTTGGCACGTACCCAAGAACGGTAAGTTGTACACTTACCTTCTTAGTCGTCGACCTGCCTTCCATATACAACGCTATACTAGATCGCCCGTATCTAAAAGCGTTCAGATCCATCACTTCAATACCGCATTTCAAGATGAAATTTTCAATAGCATACAGTATTGGTAAAATGTTGGGTGACCAAATCACTGAGAGGACATTACATGTCCCAGATTGCTCCAAGTGGCAGCACAAAGGTAGCATGAGAGCTTGACCATCGAGATGAAGTAACCCTGTAACAAACGCAGTTTGGTGAGGCAACAGATCTAATCCCACTGAATCTGAAGGACCCAGAGAGGTGCGTACAGATTCGGGGCTCACTCACCAGACACTACGTGATGAGATGATAGCGTTCTTACGACAGAATGCTAACGTATTTGCGTGGACTCCCACTGACATGCCTAGGATTCTGATTGGAATAATGATCCGCAAGTTGGGCTTTGATCCCGACTATAAACCCATCCGACAGAAGAAGAGAAACAACTTCGTGGAGAGATTTATCGCTATCTGGGATAAGGTAAAGAAATTACCGGATGCCAATTTTATCATAGAAGACCAGTGCCCGGATTGGCTCTCCAATGTTATCATGGTAAAGAAAAGTAATGGAAAATGGTGAATATGCATCGACTTCATTGATGTTAATAAATCCTGCCGAAAAGACAACTTCCCTTTACCCCGAATCAACCTATTGGTGGACTCGATATCTGAACACAAGCTATTGAGCTTCATGGACGCGTACTAAAACTACAATCAGATCCGGATGAGCTCAGAGGATAAAAAGTATACCTCGTTCATGACGGACCAAGGCACATACTGTTATAAGGTCATGCCTTTTGGTCTAAAGAACGCAGGTGCCACTTATTAGAAGCTCGTGAATAAGATGTTTGAGAAGCAGATCAGCCGCAATATGGAGGTGTATGTCAACGACATGCTCGTCAAGAGCAAAATCACCAGTGACCATATTCGCGATCTGGCTGAGTTCTTCAAGATATTTCGCGCACACCAAATGAAATTGAACCCTTTAAAGTGTGTCTTCGGAGTATCATCAGGAAAGTTCTTGGGTTTCATCATCTCTCAACAAGGACTCGAGGAAAATGCAAAGAAGATCAAGGCTCCCACGAACATGACTCCGTCACAGAGTGTCAAAGATATTCAGATGCTAACCAGACAACTAGCAGCCTTGTCCTGCTTCATGGAAAAGTTGAGGGACAAGTACTAGCCTTTGTTTAAGGCTCTGATAAGGACAAAAGCAAATGAATTTCAGTGGCCTGCGGAATGCCAGGCAGCCTTCGAAAAATTAAAGCAGCATCTTGCCAATCCACCGTCACTAATGTCACCTAAAGACGAAGAAGAGTTGTACTTCTACATGACAGTGTCAGAAGTGGCTCTTAACTCTATCCTCATACACTAGGACTCTGGCTCCCAATAATCGGTCTACTATGTAATCAAGACGTTGACCGGTGTAGAGACGCGTTACCCATGCACAAAGAAGTTAGCTCTGGTGCTTGTCTTCTCTATCCAAAGCTGAGGTATTATTTCCAAGCTTATCAAGTGGTCGTTCTAACCGATCAGCCACTGATGAGCATTCTCTAGAAACCCGATATTTTTCGATGGCTGGTTAAGTGGGCTATTGAGTTGGGAGAGTTTGACATTAAATTTTGGCTTAGATCAACCATCAAATGGCAAGCTTTGGCAGACTTCATTGTCGAAACTACGATACCAATTTCTGATGAACAACCTATTGAGGACGCAAAAACAACACGTGAAAGAGCTAAAATGGGTTCTCAACATAGACGGATCATTTACAGACTCAGGTAGCAGTGCCAAAGTGGTCATAAGGACCCCCAGATAGGTTGGAGGTAAAGTACTCCCTTAGACTCGACTTTTTGGTTATCAACAATGTTACCCAATACGAAACCCTGTTAGCAGAACTAAGACTAGCCAAATAGTGCTCAACCAGACGACCGTCCATCTACAATGACTCAGAGTTGGTCGTAAATCGGGTTAACAGAAATTTTGAGGCATGTAACCCTCACTTAGCCAAATATTTGGCTAAGGCAAAGGATGTCATCTGGAGATTTGACCAGTTGAACTTAATCCACGTTCCTAAAATTGAAAACTGAAAGGCCGATCAAGTTGTCAGAGTAGCGGCGATCGAGAACCTAGAGCAGTACTCGAGAGACATGGGGGAAGTCATGAGCACTCCCAGCACTGAGGGACAGGAAGCGATATAAATCTCCGACACGAAAAGTTAGATGACGCCTTATCAAAAATATTTGGTGGACGAAGTACTACCAGATAATGCAGCGAAGCCAAGTGGATCAAGAATTCGGCTAGTACACTATGGTTGATGGACGACTAATCATCGTAGTTACTCGACTCCGTACTTCTAATGCCTAACTCCCAAGGTGGCTGACTATGACTCGAGCAAAGTCTACCTTGGGATATGTGGATCACACATCGACGGTAAAAATCTAGCGTTCAAGATCATGTGCGAGGGATATTACTGGCCGACAATGAAGAAGGGCGCCCTTAAGTTCATAAAAAGTGTGAGAATTGCCAACTCTATGACAATTTTTGCCACCAATCGCCTGCCGAATTGAGATCTCTTTAAGCTCCTTGGCCTTTTTCACAATAGGGGATTGATATTCTCGGCTCATTTTCCATCGCAACAGGGAAAAAGAAATTTATCATCGTAGACATCGACTATATTACCAATGGTTTCAAACCCCCCACTGGCCAAGAACACAGAGCACAATGCTCTAAAATTCATCCGCCAAAGCATAGTCAGCAAATTTGGCATTTCTAAAATTATCATGACCGATAATGGAACCCAATTTTTAGAAAAAAATGCTTCATCAAGTATTATACCAGTCTAGGTATCAGATTAGTCCACAATTCGGTAGCATTCCTGTAAGCAAATGGATAGGTGAAGGTTACAAACAGTACGCTATTTCAAGATTGAGGACGCAGAAGGCTCCTGGTCGACGAGTTACCTCTTACCAGATGACTCCAAAGAAACTAACTCGCGAGACACCCTTCAGTCTCCATTATGGGATTGAAGCGGTAATTCTGGTTCAGTTCAGGCTTCCAAATCTTAGGATCGAGTCCTTCGACCCACGAGATAACTCCCAAAAAATTAGTGAATACCTAGACTTATTGGGGGAGGCCCGCGATGCTGCAAGAATGCGGACATCGGCCTACCAATAACGAGTCAACCGCTATTACAATAAGAAGGTAAAAGTGTGATAACTCAAAGTTGGAGACTTGATTTTGCGAAGCATCGAGGCTGCGGGCAAGACCACCAACTAGAATAAGCTTTGCCCAAATTAGGAAGGTCCTTTTCTAGTCTCGTTCTGTGGAACAGAGTATATAATCTCCAAACCTAGAACGGCAAGTTGGTCTCACGAACGTGGAATACGATCCACCTCAAGTGCTACTTCCAGTAAAGGCACACGTAGGTCATCCATGTTGCACGTGTATGCTTGTAATATACGTATTAATATTAATGAAATAAGAATGCTTTTTCATTTGTGCCATGTTGCTCTTTCTTTTCTTTCTCGTTCCATGTGTATGTCTATAAATTTGTAGGGTTATACAAACAACCTAGGCTGCCCCTAAGTCGGGTGGATTTTTACCGATTCATAATTAATGTTTGATCATTCCGATAGTCCATGAGATGTCGAATTAAACTCTGGTCATTCAAGCGGCCCATTGGTAGTCAAATTAAATCTTGGTCATCCAAATAGCTCGTTTGCGGTTAAAATTTTAGTGGGATAAAGTATCACACGTGGCAACCTCCTTCACAAGGAGATAGTGTGATCAGTCAACAATGGTCGACGGAAGTAAAGTACTCCGTCCAAAAGCTAGTTGCCCAAGTTCATACCTGGGCAGTGCCACCAAACCTCTACTCACACACGAGTGTAAAATAGGCTTAGTACGATATCAAGATTCACCTTGATGCCTTCTCTAGGATATAAATCCATCAGAGAGTGCCACAAACATCTCAAGCGAAGCGGACGGCCAACTTGCGTACAATGCACCAAGTCGTCCGGCCAACACAATGACAAGTCATCAAAAAATAATAACAAAGACAAAGACACAGAACATTAGCAAAATGATCATTTTATTAATTATGTCTGTGCATTTACAACTATAAAAAAAGTAAAAAGTATAAAAAGTCTACGGTGAAGCAAAGCCCCCATGAGGAGGCGGCAGTGGCCCCTGACTACTCCGGGACAGCCCCACAAGATTCTCACAACGACTGGTAGAATTGTTTGCGGGGTCAAGGACATTAACTAGAAAGTTAGGGTTAACCATCCATACAATGCGTTGACTAAGATTGACGCATTCCCACACTCGTGCTCACAACACGTCGTGGACCTCATGGGAACGAATGCGAGTGGACAACTCATTCTCCAACAATGTAATCCATCCCGAGAGTTGGCTAGTGCGCCTCTCCACTCAATCAGCTTCCTCTCTCAGTTTGGCATTCTCCCCTTTCAGTCTAGCATTTTTCTCTTCTAGACTTGATAGCATAGATTGAAGAGCAACTATGTCCTCCTGGTACTCCACCTTGAGCAGCTCCACCTCCTCTTTGAACTAGGTGATCTCTCTGTCATAGTCTGAGATCGCCGGGTCCCTTTGGCGTAGTCACTTATTGACTGCGTATATTATTTTTTTCTCATACAAAAGCCAAAAGTGCTAAATAACAGTAACGGCGGAAGAAAAAGGAAGAAAGATTTCAAAGGTTTACCTGCCAAACTTTGCACTCCAGTCTCACTGGCCTGCGCCGAAACCTTGGCCCTGGCGGCGGAGCACTGGAAATAGTAATCTCCTGGACAGGCTCCGCCGAATCCTCTACGACAAACTCCTCCGGTAACTCCACAGTAAGGCCAACCACCTCAGTATGCTCTCCGGCGGCAGGCTTCTCCATCAGCTCAATGTTGATACCAACCGCCTCTAGGGCCCCTCTGATGGTTGGCACCTTAGGTGCCGCCTGGAGCTCTCCGACAATGGGCTCCTCGAGCTACACAACGGCCTGCACGATAGGAAGCTCTGCGAGCACCTCCAAGAGCTCACCGGCAGCTGGCTCCTCAGAAAATTCAGTAGCCCGCACAACTGGGAGCTCAGTAGGTGGCTCCAACTGTCCAACCAAGTGCTCCGGTTGTGGTAGAACAGGAACGACGCTACTCGCAGTGGAGCACAGTCTAGCCCTGTACGCCACCACATCAGCCTCAATACCACCGACACTAGAGTTGTCTCTCATTTTAGTGAACTAGCCAGCCAAAATAAAATCTGGCTCTATGGAGGAAGAAGAAGGTATCACCGTTGCCGCCTTCTTCTACTTTGGACTACTGGGAGCTTTCTCGGTGGAAGGTGTGTCGGCAGACTCGATTGTGGAGCCTCAGCCTTCCCCTTTTAGGAAGGAACCTTCATCTTTTGGACCGGAGAAGGAGGCCCCCATCATGTCCTCTTGATTTCTTGTCGGAAAACCAAGTGGTCTCATAAAATTCAAAGAGATGGTCCTCTACTAGTTTCATAAGCGACTCCATAGAGGTAGTCTCCTTAGTCGTGGGCATCCTTGTATAAGTATCAGGCACCCTGCCCCAATCCCTGGCCAGGGGCCATGACTCATCAACGTGAACATAGAAGAACCTATTATTCTAGTTCTTCAAAGAGTTATAGATAGCGTTGCTAATCTGTAGCCCTTGTGGGGACAGGAAAATCCACTCTCCACCCTGAATGAACTAAAACATTTCCCTAACCGCCTCCACAAGTATCGGAGGCGTTGGCATGAAACTGTGCAACGGGGTTCTGAAGAGTGGAGAAGATGTCCAACAGCTCATCAGAGACCAAAAGACACAGCCCACTCTTCAAATGGGCCTCATATACGGTGATGCAACCCTCAGGAGGGGAGCACAGCCTGTCTTCCTCGCCGAGCATCTTGAAGACAATCCACATAGGAATGTTGTACTCAATATATAACTCATTCACTTCACTGGCTTTGATTACTGAAACAATCTGGGTTATAGAAGATGCCATGGAAATGGGAGAAGGAAAGAAGCGAAACACTTAGAGAATTTTCAGGAAGAAAACGTGAAAAATTTGAAAACAAAATGGTTGGAGTACTTAAAGGTATGTGAACGCTGAAGAAGGAGAATCGTCTCAAAAAAGTGCACCCATCACTGTTGACACGTGTCGCTTCGAAGAGGATGCAGTTAAATCAGATCCTCTGGCACATTAATTATTGGGATCACAAATTTACTGCATGTAGACATGTGGCCAACTTTTTGACTGACAGTCCGGCGGCATGATGAAGTGTCGTTTCAACTCCTACCAGTTCTCTAGATTTTGGTCTAGGGAATCGAAAAATCCGGTGAACAATTCCTTCTACAGTTCTCTGAATTTTGGGCTAGATGGTCAACGAATCTGGTCAATGCCTCCTTCAGCAATTCTCTAAATTTCGGCCTAAATGATCAATGAATCCGGTTAACATTTCCTTCAGCAGTTTTCTAGATTTTTCCCTAGACGGTCAATGAATCTGGTTAACACCTCCTTCGTCAATTCTCCGGATTTTGGCCCTGACGGTCAACGAATCCGATCAACGTTTCTTTCAGCAGTTCTCCGGATTTTGGGCCAGATGGTCAACAAATTTGGTCAATGCCTCCTTCAGCAATTCTTCAGATTTTGGGCTAGACGGTTAACAAATCCGATCAATACCTCCTTCAACAGTTCTCAGAATTTTGGGCTACACGGTCAACTAATCCGGTCCACGCCTCCTTTAGTAATTCTCCGGATTTTGGCCTAGACGGTCAATAAATCCGATCAATTGCTCTTTCAACAGTTCTTTGGATTCTGGCCTAAACAGTCAACGAATTTGGTTAACACTCCCTAAAACAATTCTTCAAATTTTGGCCTAGACGGTCAACGAATTCGATCAACGCTCCCTTCATCAGTTCTCCAAATTTTGGCCTAAACGGTCAACGAATCTGATCAACGCTTCTCTTCAGCAAGTTCCCCGAATCTTGAATTTATAGACAACAACTGCAAGCAATTCAATTGACAGACTAAAAGTCATTGCCAACTTTTTCACCAGATTGCCTTAGGCAAGTAACCCAGCCATTCATGTCCCATCTTGAGCATACAGGAGATTGGAGTTTCAGACCACCAGTATGTGGGGCTAGTGATAGGTACACTTGTAATGAGCTAGCCCAAGAAAAATGAACGATCCAAATTCACAACGGCCCATTTGCACCTAGACGATCAATGCTAACCGTTGACCGAACGAAAAGCTAATGAGACAATCAAAGCCCAAGAGTAAGACGGCTCACTTGGTCCCAAGACGGTCAACGCTTTCATTAACCAGAAGCATGCAAGATGGTCAATGCTTTCATTGACTGAGAGCATGACCAATTGACCGGATGAAGACTAGGCCTCATGCGGTCCAATCCCAGATTGCCCCACGCATTCGTCCTCGTACAGTAATAATCTTCTCCCCTGATTTCACGCTCTCCACAGAAGGTAATCTTCATTATAACGGTTACTCCCATAATCAATGCACATCTCTGAAGGAAGGCACTAGAATCCTTTCCCTATCTGCTATAAATTATAGCGGTTATAGAACGCAGAAGGAAAGCAATCAATCCAATGACCATTACAGCCATAAAGGCAGCACGCTAGAAAAAGCAATAGTCCTAGTAGGGCGCAGGTATCAAGCCCTTTTGCACAAGAAAGGCAGCCCAACGCAACGACTATAAAATGCTATGGAGTTATACTTCAAGGCACGTTCTCACTTGCCTTTAAAAAACCTTCTCTTGTAAAAGCTCTTACGCTTTTAGCATTTTAGCGCTCTCTCTTTCTCTCTTTCTTTACTACTACATTCCCAACAAATATAGTTTTTAGAGATTTTGCTCATCACAAGCAACCCAAGCCTCTTAGCTTACGAGAGTATTCCTATGAAACAAACACTCTCAGCATTCATATTGCACCTCATTGCATCCACCTTCTTACTTCGAAGGTCGTTTACTTACTTGAGCGTCAGAATATTTTCAGTGGGATAACCTCCCGTCGTTACCCGACCTTTTATTCGTAGTTGTGGTGTACATGATCTAAACTCAATGGACGAAGCCGAACTGAAACGAACGGCTTAACCCAAATATGTTCGAAACTTAGATTTATGACGCATCACATCTTTAGAAGTATAAAAATAGTTTCTACATATCTGTGTTTTGAATTTGTCAATTTTAAATTATCACATGTTATTTATATATGTTTAAAATATACTATATAATTAATTATATGTTGCATGCTTATTAAATTTATATTACATTTTCTAATTTCTTTCTACATATTTTACTATCAAATTTCATATTTATGAAATTATAATGATAAAAATATATATGACATTATGAAAAAGGAAAGAAAAACTGCAAATATATTAAGAAAACATGAACTGTTTTTCAAACTAGTGAGAACCAATAATTAAGAAATAAAATGTAGAGTTTTTCCTAAGTCAAAAAAGCAAAAGAAATTAGATTGAGGATTATGATTTAGCGAATAATATATTTTGATATGGCCTTAATATATTATGGTGGAAGATCGTTGGGTGACTCTATTATCTGCGGGGTTAAGATACGGCGTCTGACCCCATCTATATGTAGATGGTCCATCTCCAAATCTTGAATAGGAGTATAAAGGCTTTTGATTGTGTAGGAACAAACACAATTCGTATTTTGATCAATTGCTCATTTAATTGGTAAGGTTTATTAGCCCTGATCCCTAAAGAAAATGGATTTCAAGCATGTTTTAAGGGCTAAAGCCAAGAAAGAATAGGTTAAGAAATTTGAATTGCATGATAGGGTCTTTCCTGCTCATATTTTCATGTCATTGTATTCTATTATGATTATTATTTCTTCTGATATATTTTTAAATTTAAAGTATACATGTTGTTTGTTATGTATTATACTTTGTTGAGTATTTGGCTCACTTATTATTATTTTACTAACCCTTCAAATGAGACACACTGGTTCTCACTTGATGAGTAGTAGTGAAGATCAAAATATTTAGTTTATACTTTTGAAAATATATTATGCATATCTATGTTATTGGATAGTATGTACTACACTTACCTGTTATCTTTTAGTTTAATTTCAGTTGTATTTTGTGGTGGAAATAATGTAGAACTTTGAACAACTTTTGATGTCTAGGATGACGTTGTATGGTTTGGTATTAATTATTATGTTAAATATGTATAGCAGTTTATGAATATAAGAAACAATATATCTCAATAAATAATTTTAGTTTCGGATCGATAAATTTTATGAATATTTATTACTTTCGCAGGTTAGTATATGATTGATTTTAGTAATAAATAGACATCTTTTGTTAATAAAAGCATGATGTTATATTATTTTTGGATCAATGTCAGAACCATAGATAATATGACAATATAATTAGATCTATATATATTATTGTGTTGTTGATATACAGTCAATTAGAGTATTGATGAGAAAAAATTTACATCAAAATTCAATGTTCTTCCTCGACAAAGGCACCAAAATTTTGACCAAACCTCAATAGGTATGGTTCTTTTTAACATCATAAATGCACAAGGGTTCGGTATAATTTTTCTGATAAATCGAGTATCTTATCTATAAAGAATTGATTTCCTATACGAAATTAATTTCGTAAATATTTTATATTACAAAAATATTAACTAAAAATTTAAATTTTAATTTGATGAGAATCAGGATGGGTATAACAACTATTGTTCAATCATAATTTTTCTAAGTGAGACAAAATATTAAACAATAAAAAATAAAAACTTTTAGAAATTAAAATGCTTACGGCGGCGAACTGTCTAGTAGTGATAAAAATTAAAATATAAAAAATTAAAGTGTAGAAATATAAAATTAAAAGAGTAGCGGTTGTTTAACCATTTAAAGTTTAAAAAATAAAAAAATAGTAAATAAAGTATAAAAACTAAATAACAGAAATATAAAATTGTAAGAGCGTTGTGGCTCAACTATTTAATACTCAACAAAATAAAATGGTAGAAAATAAAATATAAAAAATTAAATAATGCAAATATAAAATTGTTAGGTATTATATATTAGATGTTAACTATGGTTAGTATAACACAACGTAAATTATAAGGTTCCAATATCAATCTGAAACTAAATCAATCAAAAAAAATAAAGAACGAACGATATGAACTGATAAAATTAAACTGATCTAATAAAATTTTTATATTAAGTTATAGTTTATAAATATAAAAAAATAAATTTAAACAGAACTCAATGCACTAAAATATTAAATTTGTAAAATAAAAAACTAATGCTTTTAATTTTTAACAAACTTCTTTCCACCTCTCTATTTTCTCTCTCCTTCCTGCTTCTAATTAGCGCGCTCCGCCTTTCTCTCTCTCCCTCTCCCTCTCTCTCTCTCTGTTTCACCTGCCCCCTCTCCTCTGTTTCACCTGCCCCTCTGATTTTCTTCACCTCTCTCCTTCCCTCCGATTCACACCACTCCACTCCCCTGCTTCTTTTTATTGAGGAGAGGGGTGGAGATGGTGATAATCATTTTTCCTTTTTTTTTTTTGGCTTCTCCATGCTTCCCTGCAGCCTTCTCCCCGACGCTCCTATGTTTGGCCGCCGTTATCCTTCTGCGCATTCTTTTTTTTTTTTTA
>JAOVVI020004574.1:0-17477 GCA_028571085.2 Nepenthes alata | reverse complement strand
AGTAAGGAAAAATGGACCAAGAACTGTTGAACAGTTAAATAAGGTTCTCCGGCATGCCTTAGAACGTTACAGTTATGGTAATCGAGGATACTATCGAACCATCAAACTATTGGCCTTTGATTGTGTGGATTGAATACAATTTACCCTCGATTAGTTGTCCCACGACTAATAGAGTATACTAGATGGATCCCTAAAATATCGAACTAGAATTTCTAAAGAACAAATGAGATTTGGATTTGTTTTATGGATTTCGATAAGTGTTCAAATAGAATTATAATTTCCCCCTGTTTTCCGTGATCGCTTCTATTTTTTTGATAATATCATGGTTTTTCTATTCTAACATAATGATGTTTGGCATGAATGTGTGAATTATGATTATCAAAACCTGTTTATATCAAACTAGGCCTTCTCATAATTTTTGTATAGGTTCCTGTTCCTTGATAGTTGTTATGACCCTTTTGTATTTATATTCTGCATGATAGCATTATGTTCTACATCATTTGGTACCTTCCTGGGCTTCGGCTCACTGTTTACTATTGTTTTACTCTAGATGAGACTGTAGAGCTGGTATCAGATGAGAGAGGGTAATTTGAAATCTCGCATGAAGACTTTTGGAGAATTGAAGTATTTTGGAGAATCTTGGAAAGATACAGTTTGAATGTAAATACTTGATTTTGTATATGGATTCTATGTATATGGCTTTAGTGTAATAAATGTATGTGATGCATGTGATGAAATAGATAATATGCTTCCGCAGGTTTACATAGTTGCTTCTTCTATATGTTTTCTTAATTCTGCACAAGTCCTAGGCAGCATCTCGTATATGTTTCTAATTTAGTGGATAGGATTACATTTGAGCCATGAATAGAAATTGTAAATTGGTGGTCCTGTGCATGTGTGTTGTAGGTTTTAATGGGGTTTTTGAATAGTTATGTGCTTATACAAATTATAATATACATGTTGTAGATTTAGATTTTTGTCCCATTTTAGATAGAACTTTGCAAACATTTATATAGATTACTGATCTAAATTTATAAACTATGTCCTGAATCTATCTAACGAAGGGTCCTATGGGAATTAGGATCCGTTCCGTCACACCTGACTAATCCAAAGGAGCACCTTCAAGGATTAGGCATTCAAGGTGAGCCTCTTGGCATGGAAGAAGGCAAACAGAGTAACCAAATGTCGAACAGTATCCAGGTACAGGCAAGCCATTGAGATCCCCAAGGACACCATAATATTACGTAGTTTCCTCTAAAGTGGAAGTCAGAGGCCAACGTGTAGGTACTTCTCATAAACTGTAATGAACCTTAGAGGAGGAGAGCAAGCCGCGTCCTTGATGCTAGGAACCGTGAATGAGATAATGCCCAAAAGGTATCCCTCACCGATTAGAAGCTCCATGTTCCTGTCTGACAAGGTCAAGCGAATGTCAAAGATGCCCTGAAAAGCCATTTGAGTGTCGTACGAATCAGAAAGAAGTACAACAAATTAAAGAAAGGACTCTCTGAAAGTGATGGAAGAAATGGCTTGGGGGATAGTGCTTAAATAAGAGACGCCCTCACTAGGAACAGCATTATTCGATGGAAGCGAATTGGTGCATCCCCCATAGCAACAGCAACACATGTCTTTGCCGAAGTAAGACACAGTGCATCATTTTGCGAGCACAATAATGACGCATGATGCCCCACTTCCCCATATAATCAATGCACTAAAACGCTTGATTTAAGCGATGCTGGCACGGTGCATTCAATGATTCCATGACACATCATTTTCCAAGGCCAAAAACATATAGCATGCAGGCCCGACAATCCCCTCTACCACGCACTCGAAGGATAGCAAAGAGGCAGATCTCCAAAAGACTGAGTCATCAGCTGCCCAAACTATCAAGTCAATGGACGCCAAACAGCTCACAATTACATACAAGCATTTCAACCATCCAAAATCATGCGAAAGAGGCAAAAGACAGAGCAATGCTTAGAAGTTCCATTCATTAACTTCTTTTATAAGTTTCAAAGTTTACATCAGCAAACGTACATGGTGAAAGAAAGAAAATAAATTATAGAAAACGATGACCCAGCGATGCTCACCTGGAAACTAGTTCTAAAAAACACGTTTAGGGAAGACAGTCTTGACTGAAGCACCAAGCAGCTATCCTTTCCTAACCATCAAATCATCTAGACCGAATACAATGTGCAGCAAAAGGTGAATGGGAAGCAATTCCCTAATGAGGAGAGAAGCGAGATGCCGCCACCCTCGCGTGGTAAGCCTCCAACCCAGAGATCCTCTGCTGAGATCATCCGTAGCCCTTGGGCCAATGTCTAAGCCAACGTGGCATTGACAGTCTTGCCCCGACAGAATCCCAAATGCACCTCCTCTAGCAAGCTTTGGAAGTAACTCTCTGACGAAAGAAACTGAAGACCAAGCGCTCCCCATGATCTGAGACAATGGAAGCGGAGAACTCATGCCTAGAAGTTCCTCTAAAGGCCGCACCACCGAGCGCCAGCATGGAGGAGGAACAGATGGTGACCAGACAATCAGGCCACCCTTGTCATGACAAGAGAACAACCCTAGAAGGGACATGTGGCAAGCTCCAAGTATAGCCCCGGACCTCCTAGAAGTTCCACCAATCTTGAGCCACGATAGCATGGACTCCAAAAGGGCTTCAAGCGTAGCTTCGAACCCCACAGGACTTCCACCGGTCCGGCGCCATGGTGGCTTAGGACCCGCTCCTTGCTCGATCACTCACATCACTTGGCTAATGAAATAATGATCCATGAAGCAAAGCATGAGAATTCACCCCATTTATAGCCAAGATAAAGGTCGACAAGCCATTAATGCGATAGGCCTCATTCGTAGGCCTATCAGCAAGGAATCAATGCCATGCCTTGATGCTGCACCAATTTTTTTCTAAATAGAACATGAGATCTCAATGCCTTGTACGGAAAGCAATAGGGTTCTTGAGGAGGAGCACGACCATCAAAAACAGGTGAAGCATCGCCTTGGGAAGAGACGTGTGGGATGGCCCAACTACAAGTGACCTATCATGACATATTAAAAATTAGCGACGCCCAATCACCTAAAATGGGGGCTAGTGACGGGTCCAGTCACAATGACTAGCCCATCTGACAAAGGAACCCAGTGCGAAGTGAAGCCCTGGAGACCGCACAGCCAGCCCATCTATCGCAGGTGCATACTAGGCAAATGGAGATAACAGCCAACCAAGCCGAACAGATAACCTCTACAGCTCTGCCAATCACAATGCAAGGACTCTTCAATTGGCGTCCATAGCTTGGCAAGGCAGAAGATGCCGAAATTGAAAAGGCCTACCACGGTTGTTGGGTCAACAGTTGAGAAAGACAACCACAATCACCAGCCTATAGCTAACAATTGACACGCTTGTCGGCAAGGACCACTCTTGGTCACACCACCACTGTGAGGTCTGAGTTCCCAAAACATAGTAGAATCTAATAAACAACTTGATGTAATTAAGTTTGAGATAAGTGAAATTAGAAAACTTGAAAAATTATCCTTACTGCAGCAAACAGCAGAGCTGGGCTCGCTGCAGGCTAGAGCCCAACTGAGGGCGCCAAAAGCAGATTACTCTGGAAGAGCCCATGCACCCCGCTGGCTTGAGCGCCCAAGGAGGCGACAATTCTAGAATGTATTGCGCTTACTACTCACTCGAGCACAAAAGTAGGTACTGAAAAGAAATTAGTCCAGGCTCATTGTTTGCTCAATCCACCCGAAGGGCGCTATTTCCTGATGACTCACGGTCATCGTGTGCTCGATCACGGACGCAATTTTGTCCCATCTACCCTCATTTCATTTATAAAAAGGGGGAAGGGTTTTGGCACACACGAAAGCAGAAGCACGAAGGAGAAAGAGAGGAAAAGAGGAGGGATTTTTCACCACATTTGGTCCGATCAGAGTAAGAAAATCAGTAAATCAATCTAAGATAAGTGTACCCCTAACCTTTATTTTTGTTATTACTTCCTTTTAACATCTCCACTTCAGTATTTATGCTAAAACAATTCTCTCTCTTTAAGATTTACTTGAAATAATACATGTTTCTCATGATTTATTGGATAGATTTTATGCTTATGCATGAATATGAAGATGTATGGCCTCGATTTTGTTATTTAGCATGCATTTTATGATGACTTGAGTTCTAGAATATGATAATTAGGGTGTAATTGATTTAATAATGATTAAGGATTAAATTTAGAATTTACAAAATTGAGTTCGGAAGTAGAAAGGGGAAGTTGGGCCCTATAAGGTATCAGTTTTCAAGATATAGTTAATATGGATGGTGGGGTTTTGGATTTCCAAAATATGGTAATTGGGAGGTAATTAAGTTGAAATAGGTGAATTGTGGTCAAAATGTATGGGAGGAATCGGATTGAAAAGATCAAAGATCCGAAATTGGCAAAATCAGGAACCGAAATTGCAAATCGTGGATTTTTAACCTGTAAATAATATTCCGAGTTCTAAATCATGATAAATATGGCTTATTAAGGTTATATAATCAAAATTAGGGCCCTACGATATGAAATATTGGGTTATAAGGGTCGAAACAGGTCCCAAACGGCTAAACGGTGAAGCTAGCACGCAGCTGGTTAGCGCCAGGCCTGACCCGCGCCTGACGCACACTCGATCCTAGGCTCGAGCACTGATTCTAGCATAGGCATGTTCTCTGTGTGCTCGAGCGCTATTTCCAGAACCAAGTGCGCCCGATGAATGCTCGCCGCAAGTTCGAGCACCGGCTCACCGAATAAAAGCGCCACGCGCGTGTTTTCTCAGGAAATTTTCATTTGTAGAAGAAATTTAGAGAGAGGGAGAGGGAAAAGGAAGAGAGAGAAGGATAGATGGAGGCCCACGAGTCCCATTTCATCGAGAGCTAGTTAGAAAGGTGATAGATCTGGTTGAGGTAAGTACACACATACCCTCCTCTTTGGTTTTCTTACAATTTTGTCTTATTTTCTTCAGGTATCCTCGTTCTGATACCCGATTAAGTTTATATTTTATGATTCTCAATACCTAAACATGCATATATGTTAATTTTGTGTCCAAATTTATAGTTTAGGTAAGGTTTCAGACAACGAAAACCCTAACCCTCTCGCCCAAGCATGTAACCCACGAATGTTTGGGGATTTTGCTTAATTTGGCACTAGAATATGATTATCTATAGCTTAGAAAAATTAATTTATCGATTAGGTATCTGAATTTGTGGCTATATATGGATTTCGTTCGTGAAGCCCCTAACCCGCCCTCGGTGTGATGGAACAGGTTTTTTTTGTCCTCAGAAATTTCTGTCATTATAGAAAATAGAAACCTAAGCCCAATTAACAACCTAAGGCTTTAGGGGAAAACAAATAGTCTCCCCTAAGATTGGGCTAAACAGAAATTCAAATCTTGTTTATAACTTGTAAACATAAAGAATACATCATCATAATATCCATCAACAGGAGTTCTCATTTAAGACATAGGATCACAGACGCCGTATAATTTCCTATGGCTTATATTTCACATTTCCTAATCCACTATACTAATAGTTCAGAATAGAGATGTCATTTAGAACCTATACAGAATCTAGAAAATATATAGTAAAAGCTAAACTATATACCTACGGAAGCATAATTTCCTGTTTCATCACATACATGACATATATTTCATATACAGAATCCATATTAAAAAATCCATATATTAAAAATTAGGTATTTACATCAACTATTCCTTTTCAAGGTCTCCAAAATACTTTAGATCTTCAAAAGTCTTCAGGCTAAGCTTTAAGTCACTCGTTCTCATCTAGTACTAGCTCTACAGTCTTATCTGGAGGAAACAAATAGTAAAACAGTGAGTCAAAACTCAGTAAGGTACTAAAACATGCAGAATATAATGATCTCATACAGAACATAAATACAGATGGTTCTAGAAATTGTTCAATAACAGGGACATATATAGATAGCATGAGAAAAGCATGATTCAGCATAAATAGGTCTCGAAAATCATTATTTATACTTTCATACTAACATAAATGCAGATGAGTAAAAACACGTACAATAATCATAAGGAAATCATAATTCCATTTAAACAGGTCTCAAAAACCATACATCGTGCTTTTAGGCTATAACATAAATATGCTAGGGCAGAAAACCACGTTAACATCAGATTAGAAGAATAGAAGCAGTTCATGGAAACAAGAATAAAGTATCATTCTACTTAAACATGCATCGGAAATCAGGAATCAGTGTAATCATGCTTCGATAATTATAATCAGTAAAACACACTTCAGAAATCAAAAAATAGTATCCATTCTGTAAATTCTATAAAATTCCTTTTTACTATAAGGTGGACCATACTAGTAGACCTTACTAGTAGAGGGGGCGAGCAATCAAGGATAGATTGTGTTTACTCCATCCAATCCAAGGCCAGCAAGAAATATCCCTTCTCAAGGGATTATCCCTTCTCGTGGAATTATATACTAAGACCTCCTGAAGGTCAGTAAATTATGTACTAATACCTCCCGAAGGATGGTGGATCATCTGAATTCTACCCTCTAAAACTATTGCCCTGAGGAAGGGCAGACCACCTATAACTCTATGGATAGAGTTGTCATTAATTACCACCATAATATTTTAAGGTATGTCAGAGAACCTAACCTAACTATATTTCAATCCTGGGTCCTAATTTACAAAATCAGAAACATTTTTCTTTTAATTTTGTCAACTTATGACTGATCAGACATCAAAAGTCAGTCAAAATTACTCAAATATTTCTTCAGAATGCTTCAGAAATCCACAGTAATTCAACAATGTAGTTCCATATAAAGTTTTCAATTATAAATCATAACACATCTCACTACAGATTAACTATTACATATCAAAAATTGAAATTAAAATCATTAAATCCGTTCATTTTCATGCTTAGGATTTTGCCAAAACTTCCGGACAATAAACGAACACCAAACACATGTATTTTTATAAAATCGGAGGTATATTTAACGGTACATACTAGTAAACATAAAATCTATCAAATTAATCAGGAGAAACAAGCATTATTTATAGTAAACATGCAAAACCATGGATTTAGTTCAGAAATACAATATTTGAGATATTAAAACACTGTAAAAACGGTAAATAACGTCTGAAATATACTTGTCTTAGCTCGATCTACAGTTACTCTTACTCTGATTGGGACTAGACGGAAGATTTTTCCCTTTTTTTTTCTTTCCTCTCCTTCCTATCTTCTCCTCACATTGCTGTCGTTGTGCTTTACTGGAAAAACCAACCCCACATCCCTTTAAAATGAAAGAAAAAGGGGGTCACGTGTGCAACACACAATCGGTGCTCGAGCGTCTGCTCTCGCAGAAGTGCGCTCGAGCACCAATCGAGTGGTGCTCAAGCTATGTTCTCATAGCCGAGATCGCTCTCACTTTGCCTTGGGTGCACCGTCAAGCGGTGCATTCGCATTTTGCCGCTCGACGAGCACTTGAGCAGTAGTCGAGCACCCTACTCTCCTTAGCCCATTTTGCCTCATTTTGCTTCGATATCAATTTTTTCCACTATATTTAAGCCTTAACATGAATTTCATCAACATAATTATTCCATAATTATCACGTTTTAGGATCGGGATCTCACACTCTCCCTACTTACAGAAATTTCATCTTCAAAATTTAACGATCCTTAGATTTTCAGAGTCAAGGAACCTTCTTAATGTCTCTAATTCATTTCTAAATCAGGATGGTTATCTTAAAAAACCATAAACATCATAATTGACTTGATCCTCATTATCTGACATGTCTTTTCTAGACCCAATTTCACTAAATCTGAAGGTAAACCTATTTCATTAGCCACTTCTCTGACTTAGTTCCAAACCTTATACAAGCAAAATGCCTCAAATTTTGAGCATTCTCCTCGAATTTCAAAATATAGATCTTAATATGCAGGGACTAATCATCCAATTACTATTTACTATCATGATTTCAACCCAACATCCCAGTTCCTTTACCATGTTTGGTTATGATTCTGCCCTAAATTTCAAATCAAAATAAAAAATCTAAGACAGGATATTTTACATCCTCCACATTTCGTTAGCATGTCATCAAATTGACACTTTCATCAAATACATATTCCATTTTGGACACCTAATTTACGCAGTAACTTTGATTAAAATCGATCTTAAGATAGTCATAACACAAAAAATGATCCTCACAAATTCTCAATTCACCACAAAACAAAAGTCCTAACTATAACAATCACCATAGGTTCAATACAATTTTAAATCGTTACCCAAAATTTCCAAGTCTTTAATAATTAACAATCTCAAGATCTTGTTGGCACACTGATGAGCCAACAAGTTTAACCCGAACACATCACATGTAATCACCATGGGTGGCTCAGTTCGATCATAACTCTCCCCAAGGAAATTCCCACATTTCAGACACGATTCTATTCCCCAACTTAGGAATGTGGTATTTTATTTTTCAAGCAATTGAGCCTACCCAAAATTTTCCTTTCTCATGTCCTCTAAGGTACCAAAGCATATCAAGTCTATAAATCCTTAGCATTCATTATCAGTACTGGTATCCACCAAAATCCATCTACATAATCCGTAGGCAAGCTTATCCACTTACCATTTCTAAAGTCAGCTTTCATCAGGATATAACCATTCAGATCCTTAATTTATTAGGAAAAACTTTCTCCCAAGATAGAATACACAATTTCTCAACAGAAACTTCCAATTACTGACTTTGAACAATGAAAGGGCAATTCTAACTAGGAATCCTTTCTTCCACTTATCCTAAACATATCGATTCATCAGTGATATAGGAAATATAATCCTAGAATTTCCTTAACAATTTCAGGGTTTGTCGTTATAATCCGTAAACAGGTTAATCCGCTCAGGATCTCCTAAGGTTCTGTCATAACATAATCATGTTAATCCTCAAAATTATTAGATCAGAGTTATCTCCGAGGTAATTCCACATATTCTCAAATGGAAATTTCCGATATCGGCTATCAATCTCAACATTCACTCTCCAAGTAAGGCCTCATCGCAAAGTTCCACTCATAGCAAAACAACTTCAATTTATATACTCCTCCCCCACTTGTCCTGAGGATAATTACCGATTGATGCAGAAATAACAAGGTTCCAACTCTCTCAAGGGTATTACCAGAAGTGTTAACTCACTTGGCCGATTTGTTAATCCCTCTTTTTGGAGGCTCCATGGCTTCCTCAACCGCATCTAACCGATGTTCTTTCAATCTCACATAATCCTTAGAGACTAAAGCTAATTTCAATCACTTCTAAACTGCTCATTAAAAACAGATTGGCTAGGTCTTTTTCTCAAAAAACATACATTCTCAAACGTTCATAACTAGATTCTCGAACCGTTTGCTCAGAATTTTCAATCTAATTACAGGGTACCATATTCTCTCGATACCATTTCCACTGACATCCTCGAGTACTATTTCAACTTCCAAGAAGATTCACATTACTTCAAAAATTGACTCCAGTTCATCAATTCCACTTATTCGCCATATCGACCGAATAAATCAAACATTCCTTCTTTCAGTCAAATACTCATCTAACCACTTGCCGCAATTCCCAATTTCACAAAATCCACAAAGCATACATGTATCTATATGACCAGGAAAAATCCAAAATCTTTAGGGTGAACATGACATCACACAAAATTAGAAAACAAGGGAACACATAATTTCACCGAAAAGCATCACATTTTCTTCTAGTTCGTCCTGAGAAAACATTGGTAATTCCTAATCATGCAGTCAAACCATCCTAGTAAAGCATGTTTCCAAAAACCCCCTTTACAACAGAAATCTTTGCCCGTATAAAATCCACAATATTCCCTACCATATCTCTTTATCCTTGAAACCCAAAGTTAATTTCACCTTCTATCTTATCTGAGGCAACATCAACTTATTTTATTTCAAACATTTGATCATTGCCAACACTGCCAACACTTTTGAAGTCCTTAAAATCCTTGTCTTAACCTCAAGCCCTCACTACGTTATCCGTTATATTTAATCGTCATATTCAAGTATCCCTTCTTAGTAACATACTTACCTGAAAATCTCAACCCAAAGCCAATCAAATTTAACTTAAACTAAATTGACTACTTGAACCTCAAATTAGATCCTGAGATCTTACGGGCTCACACACTCCCCAAGTTACCATTGAAACTTCAACATTTAATAACTTAATATTCTACTGCCAGGTCAATTTATTCATTCCAAATCAGATCACCCAATTTTCACAATATCACACTAATTGGACAAAAACCTAAGGGCTTTATGGTTTGATCAACCTCAAGCAAAATCATAAGAGTTTCTTTCATATTTCATAACCGCACTGCTCTGATATCGGAATCCTATCCACGATCTACCCTTCAGTTCTCTTTTGAATATCTTAATTTTAAACTTAATGATTCTCAATCATCAAATCATTAATCTTAATGTAACGGAATAGGTCCTTATCCTTCAAATACACTCCGTTAATAACATATAAAACTAATGTTGTAAAATTTTAAACCTTCAATTTTTTTTGAGAGATTCCTTTTAAATATGGACATCAACCATCAAATGCATACACAGGATTACATCGACTACCATAAAACATCAACTATTACATTGAGCAAAATGAGAGATGCCATCTAAGTACCTAAAACTAATTTGCAGAAGCATATTTATACCCTTACATAATCTTACGAAAGCACTTCATGTCATAAGGTTAACTTACTTTCCATAACATGCGTCTTCTTGTCTTCATGATCTAGCTACCTTCTAATTATCCTTTATCTCTATCGATCTCCTCAAATTTTAGCTTAACAATACCATCTGGGAGGGGAATAAAAAAACAACAAGCGTGAGCTTTAAGCTCAGCAAGGTACCATCATATGAAAAATGCTAAAAATAAAGATATATATATTTTAACAACATGACATTGATTAATACAAATTTGTTTCCAATAAACATGTATAAGGTAAAGCTTAATCATGTGCTTGTAAACAATTCTTGCCCTTATCTTGTTTCATTTTTTTTTACTTGTTTCTCTTTCTTCTTCTTTTATTTATCTTGAGGCACCAGGACTAGTATACCCTGCTAGCGGAGGGAGCAAATAATCGAGGATTGATTGTGTTCAGTCCACACAATCAAAGCCTTAGTTCTTATTCATGCATGCATCATTCATAATCATAATTCATGGTTCTTTTCCTCCTTGTACAATGCCCCGAGGCCAGCGGTCTTAGTTCTTTCCCTCTTTGCACAACGCCCCAAGGACGGCGGACCACATATCACTTCATAGACGGAGTTATCCTCGATTACCACCGTAACTTCCTAGGGCTTGTCAGGAATATCACCCGCTTCACATAAGCAGCCAAGTCACATGGCCCGGGTGTCCTTGGGTCTCCACCGTGATATTCATGGCAGGCTAAAGAGGGTTACCTGCTGAACATTCCTTGGTCCAATTTCTTATTACTTTACTTAACTTGATGAATCTTGATTCTTGTATTCTTAATCTTTATTCTTGTTCATCAGTGGCTGTTTTATTGGAGTTCTTGGAATCTCAGTTCTTGCATTCTTAGTCTTGGCTCTTGTTTATTCACAGCACTTTAACTTCTCAGAAAGTCGTTTAGATATCTTTATCATACTTGAAGTTCTTCATAATCATTCATCATGTAACTTTTAATCATGTATCAATTAATACTTCATAATATAACATGTGCAAATCATCAAACAATGTTTTATCTTTACTTTTTGTACTTAATTCTTTATTTCTCCTCAGTCACTATTCTTCATATTTCCTAATTCATATTTCTCATCGGTTACTGTTTTTCTCATCTTTTAATTCATCAGATAATTTTAGGATACTTATTATAATTTTTAACATCATTGTAGATAATAACATTCATCAGATTTTAATATTTTGTAATGACATCTTTCCTATATTATAATTTATTTATTTATCATAAAACATGAGCACATGCAATATTTTACAAAAATCTTATAGTTCAAAAATTATAAAAACATTAACAGAGAAAACAAGAGTTAGGTACACTTGCCTAGCTATTTACCTTACACTGCTTACGCTGTTGGAACCCCTTCTCCTTTCTTTTCTCTACTTCGCAGCTCTGCTGCACTCCTCCTCCTCTGGCTTCCTTCCCCACATCTTATTTATAGGCGCGGCTTTTCTCCCTTCTAGAACATTCTAAAATTTTCTTTCGGGCAGTTACACGTCTGAAACATTCTAAAAATTTTGGTAATCTTCTCCTGTGTTGATTGAATGGAATTTTTGTCAATTTACTGATCCTGGTGCTTTCTCTTACAACCATTCCCATATTTCATACCATCTCCTTCTACCATCATCCATCTGGTAAATTTGTCAAACCAATAATTTTGCCATATTTAGGCGTTTACATCGGCTATTTTCCCTTTCATGCATTCTGGTTACTTTATCCATCATACTGCAACTTTGGCCATTCGCGGCAAATCGCGCATATCGGGCCAATTGTGCTATTCCTGGTATTTTGGCTATATCCTTACATTCTGGTCAATATGCATACCGATTATTTTCCCAGATGCAAACTTGTCCTTTTACTTTGCATGCATATTGATTACTTTGTTCCATACGGGTAAGATTCATGCAACTTGTAATTTTTCCATACCGGAAAAATTCATGCAAACCGGTCATTTTTCTTATTCATACCGAGCAAAGTGGCATGCTCTCCAGTCAACATGTTGACCGGGCATTCTTGCCATTCCTAATTTTTTGTTCCTATTCCGGCAAGATGAACCATTCATGCCTAATGCACTATCTTGCTTAAAATGCTCCATCCTAGTGTTTTGCTGCGTACTGGGCAAATCTCTCCATACTGGTAATTTGCCTTATACCGACAACATGCTCAAACGGGGCAAAATGCCCATGCCAGCAATTTCGCTTATAACAGTTATTTTGCCACTCTATGCATTCCAGTTAAACTGTGCACACCGGGCAAATTTACCATTACGAGTAACTATGCATACTTGTAATCTCATCTTATTTATCATTATGCAAACCACCGGTCCTTTCATGCTTAATCCCATACCGGTAATTTATCACTTTTCGGCTTTTAATGCAAACCAGTCACTTGTGCAGTACCAAGAAAAATGGCATGGTCAACGTGTTGATCGAGCATTTTCCTCATGGCTACTTTGCTTTTCTTCGTCAGATAAAGCAGCCGTTTTCTTTGGCTGTAACCACAACGCTCATTTTAGCCGGTCAATAGGTGTTGACCGATCAATTTCATCTTTGATTAATTCATTTTTGGCCAATAAACTCAGTGTTGACCGAACATTTTGTTCATTTGAAAGTCGACAAATTTGTGCTTTAGCTGGTCAACTCTTTGACCTAAAATTTGGGCTATTTGGGCAATATGGCTTTTTTTGCCGACCAGTGATTTTAGGCATATAGCTGGTTACTTAACATTTAGCCGATCAACAAGCGTTGATCGGACAATGTTCCTTACTCACTTTGGCCGATTAACAATACACTGACCGTCTTATTTTCTAACTATATTTTGGCCAGTCAACTCTTTAAGTAGTGATTTTGGTGTCTGGTATTTTGGTAAACCCTCCTTTATAGCCAGTCCTCTACTTTTGATCTTGCCGGTCAATACTGCATTGACCAATTATTTTTTCTTCTTTGCATTTCTGCCGGTCAGCATGCTGACCGGACAAACCTCAATTTTACCCCCTTTTTTCTTTACATTTGACCGGTCAACAAGTGTTTACCGGGCATTTTCTCTTCACTTATTTTAGTCGGCCAACTCTTCATTGACCAGTTATTTTCTTTCCTCATATTTTCCCTAATCCTCTTATCCCATTTTTCAATTATATTAATATTATTTATTAGAAGTTACAGTATTTTAAAAATTAGTACCTTACACTTAATTTTCATGATTTCCTTAGATAGCCTCATCAATTCCATTTGGGGTTCTCAAGATCAGTGTCAACGCCGACTCTTTCTTGACAATAGCTTTCATTGCCAATCAAAAAAACTAATCTTCTCATTTAATAACATCCTCAAATTTCTTTATATCGGCACAATAACTTCTAGGTATGGCCTGACATGCCATTTAAACTTAGTACACATTTATCATGTAACTTACAAGCACAGCGATATTAATTTCATCATCTCTTTTTACTATTCATCTAATACTTTAAAACCTGTGACCCCAATTGTAAATCAGAATACCTTCTTCAAGATCATCTACACTAACGTGGCAATTTACTAATCATCTTGGTATCCCATCAAAGTCTGGTGCTTAAGATGAGATAAACAAATTCATCCACGGACTCAAACCGAACACCGGTACACATAATTCCGTCGGACAAGGATTCACCCATCAAGGGTTGATATCATCAGGGCTCATATAAATTTGCACATATTCTTTGTGCACTGACTTACTATCTAATTTAAACTTTTAAACATCCCAATGTCACATGGAGACAGAGTTCTTCAAAAATTTGCCTTCAAAACTTCCTACAAGATGGAGTGCAATACTAAAAAGCCCACAATTAGCTTGCCTTACCTTAACTATCTAGACTGTATCTTAGCCATCAAAGATCTCAATTACTTTTCTCAATACACCGAGCTTAACTTATAGCTAATCCTGAGGTTGAATAACTCAAACACTCCTATCCTTACTCATCTTAGTTTTAGATCAGATTATCTTAAACCTTAACCTAAAATCCAAACCGATCAACCTAGATCTGAGATTAATATCTATCAACTAATCACTATGTTCCAATTCAGGTCAATTCTAACTTATGCAAGCTAGAACACCTAGGATATCCTTACCTAGCATAATCAATCTATATCTATCCCTACCTATTTAGTAAGTCAAAATTATTTCCTAATCTTCCGCGTACGATTCAGATCATTTCTAAGGCATCTCATTTTCTATAATACCAATTATGACGAAACAGATTTTTTTTTATCCTTAGAAATTTCTATCATTATAGAAAATAGAAATGTAAATCCAATTAACAACCTAATGCTTTAGGAGAAAACGGACAGAGTCTCCCCTAAAACTTGGCTAAACAGAAATACAAATCCTGCTTATAACCTGTAAACATACAAAATTCATCATCATAATATCTATCAACAAGGGTGGTTCTTATTTCAAACACATGATCACAGACACCATATAATTCTCTATGGCTTACATTTCATATTTTCTAATCCACTACACTAACAGTTCAAATAGAGATGTCATCTAGAACTTGTACAGAATCTAGAAAATATACAGTGGAAGCTAAACTATATACCTGCAGAAGCATAATTTTCTATTTCATCACATACATGACATATTTTATATATGGAATCCATATACAAAATCCATATATCAAAAATCAACTATTTACATCTAAATATTCTTTTTTAGGATCTCCAAAATGTTTCAGATCTCCAAAAGTATTCAGGTTAAGCTTTAAGTCACTCATTCTCGTCTGGTACTAACTCTATACTCTTATCTGGAGGAGAAAATAATAAAATAGTGAGTCAAAACCTAGTAAGGTACTAAAATATACAGAATATAATGATCTCATGCAGAACATAAATACAGATTGTTTAAGAAATTGTCAAAGAACAGTGACGTATACAAAAAGCATGAGAATAGTTTGATTCAACATAAACAGATCTCAAAAATTATTATTTATACTTTCATACCAAACATAAGTGCAGATGAGAAGAAATATATACAATAATCGTGAGGAAAGCATAATTCCATTTAAACAGGTCCCAAAAATCATAAATCGCACTTTCAGGCTATAACATAAATATGTTATGGTCGAAAACCACATTAATATCATATTAGAAGAACAGAACCAGTTCATAGAAACAAGAATAAAGTATGATTCTACTTAAACATGCCTCAAAAATCAGTAATCAATGTAATCATGCTTTGATAATCATAAATTGGTAAAATGCTCTTCAAAAATTTGAAAACAGTATCCATTCTATAAATTCTAGAAAATTCCTTTTTACTATCAAGAGGACCACACTAGTAGACTTTACTAGCAGAGGGGGCAAATAATCGAGAATAGATTGTGTTCACCCCACATAATCCAAGGCCAGCAACAAATATCCCTTCTCATGGGATTATCCCTTCTCTTGGGATTATATACTAATACCTCCCAAAGGTCGATAAATTATGTACTAATACCTCCCGAAGGACATTGGATCATCTGAATTCTACCCTCTAAAACTAACGCCATGAGGAAAGGTGGACCACATATAACTCTATAAACAGAGTTATCCTCAATTACCACCATAATATTCTAAGGCATGTCAGAGAACCTAACCTGATTGTATTTTAGTCGTGGGTCCTAATTTACAAGATCAAAAACATTTTTCTTTTAATTGCCTCAACTTATAACTAATCGGATATCAAATGTTTGTCACAATTACTCAAATATTCCTTCAGTATGCTTCAGGAATCCACAGTAATTCAACAATGTAGTTCCATATAAAGTTTTCAATTATAAATCATAACATGGTTAATATCTCGTTACAAATTAACTTTTACATATCAAAAGTTTGGATTAAAACCATTAAATCCCTTCATTTTCGTGCTCAGGGTTTCGCCAAAACTTCCAGACGATAAACGACACCAAACACATGTACTTTCATGAAATCGGAGGTATATTTAGTAGTACATACTAGTAAACATAAAATCTATCTGATTAATTAGGAGAAACATGTATTATTTACAGTAAACATGCATAACCATGGATTTAGAGTAGAAATACAATATTTGAGATATTAAAATACTGTAAAAATGGTAAACAACGTCCAAAGTATACTTGCCCGAGCTCGATCTACAGTTACCCTTACTCTGATCGGGACTGGATGGAAGATTTTTTTCCATCTCTTTTCTCTTCCCTCTCCTTCCTCTCTTCTCCTCACATTGTTGTTGTCGTGCTTTGCTAGAAAAACCAACCGGACACCCCTTTAAAACAAAGAAAAAGGGGGGTCACGTGCGCAACACACGACCGGCGCTCGAGCATCGATCAAGCGGTGCTCGACCACCCACTCTCGAAGAAGTGCACTCCAATGGTGCTCGAGTGGTGCTTGACTGGTGTGCTCGTATCCAGGATAGCTCCTGCTTTTCCTCGTGCGCACCCACGAGCAGTGCATTTGCATTTATCCAGTCGAGGACCGCTTGAGTGGTAGTCGAGCACCCTATGGTCCTTAGCCTATTTCGCCTCATTTTGTTTCAGTATCAAATTTTTGCACTATATTTAAGCCTTAATATAATTTTGATCCACATAATTATCATATTTTGGGATAGGGATCTCACACTCGGACATCGTTTAAGCTTTGATTTAGAGTTTAATGTATAAATTGATTTGGGATTATTGTTACCCATGCATTGGGTTTGATAAATTACCCGTTGGATGTCTAAAATTCTGAGAATA